>MU225139.1:322436-354946 GCA_018584345.1 Thuja plicata | reverse complement strand
TACATGACTCTTTTCTTTCGTGTCATTCTCTTTTCTGTTTGGCGGTTAAGACTTTTCAAGGCTTTCTCCTTCTGACACGTCAGCATGTTTGATCATTTGACTGTTCTGTTCCTTATCGCATAGTCGCAAATGAAAATTGACCTTTCATGTCTTGGTCTGCGACTGAGCGATTACCTACTTGTCGCACTCTCTCTATGCATTTACCTGACTTGGCTTTTACCTCATGACTGAGCGATGACTCTTTATCGTGCACCCGCAATGCATGGTCCCGAGCTATGTTTTATGCTCCGACTGAGCGATGAGCTCAAGTCGCATACTCGCACTGTTCTTCCTCGAGCTACTCCTTACTCTGTGAGTCGATGATGCCTGTTAGTCGCGCACTCGCTCTGCTTCAAGACGCGTTGATGATGTCTTTGCGATTGAGCAATAACCGTGGTCGCACATTCACGCTGCTTCAACTTGAGCTGCCTCTTGCTTTGCGATCGAGCAATGAGCTCGTGTCGCGTACTCGCTAGGTGTTTCCCCGAGCTAACCTTTGCCTTGCGACTGTACGATACAATGCTCGTCGTGTTGTCGCACTGTGTTTTCTCTTACTGCGAATTGACTCGCGAGCTTGCGATGAGCTCCTCGTCGCATTGTTGTGCACTATTTTTCCTGCTAGCCGTCTGCGACTGAGTGACTAGTTCCTCGTCGCGCACTCGCGCACTAATAGACTTAACTCATAACTAGCTTGCGAGTGTGCGATGCATTCCTTTTGCTGCTCTCTGCTGGCTCCGCGACTGAGCGACTAGGCAAAACATGACTTGCTCGTTGAAAGACTTGTATCAAAACTGTTATCAAAATGTTGGGGCTAGGGTTTTGAGCTAACCCTAGGGTGCTCTGCACCAGGGAAGGAAGAAGCCAAGGAAGAAGAAAACCTAGAAGTGCCTGATGATCAAGGCATCATAAATAGGAGGAAAAATTCCATACCTAAGGGGATGGTAGAACTAGAAATAACTTTTGACATTGATGGGACCAATACGAGAAGATGGATGGATGTACCACCCAGTGGAAAAGAATATTAAATATTCAACCTTGGCACAAAAGACAAGCTGAGAGAGGTCCACATTAGGAAATTAGGTACCAAAGAAGAGAAGGAGAGAATGGTCCAACTCCTCTATGAGTATCAAGATGTCATAGTCTAGAGCTATGAAGAATTGAAGACATATGACACCTCGTTCATAGTACACAACGCCCACTAAAACCAAACTCCAAACCTTTTTGACAATGTCAAAGACTCATGAACCCCACCATGGAGCTTCTAATACAAAAGGATGTCCACAATTTTCTAGATGCAAAGATCATATTCCCAATTTGATACTCCAGGTGGGTTGCAAACTTGGTACTAGCAAGGAAGAAGAATAGTGAGATCAGATTATGCATAGATTTCTAGAACTTGAACAAGGCCTCCCAGAAGGACAACTACTCACTCTCATCCCTCAACGAAATTCTGCAAGTAGTAAATGGGTCCCAAATGATGTCCTTCTTGGATGGTTACTCTAGTTACAATCAAGTAATGGTGCAACAAGAGGATAGGCTGAAAAAAACATTCACCACCACATGGGAGACATTCACTTATCGATGGATGCCCTTCAATTTAATTAACACTAGGGCCACTTTCTAGAGAGAAATGGAAATAGCTTTCAAGGGGCTAGTTGGAAAGTGAATCATCATCTAGATGGACGACCTCACAATTTTTTCCAAACAATGAACCGATCACATAAATGACCTAAGGAGAGTCCTTCAAAGGTGTAGGAAGTACGAGATTTCTCTCAATCCCAAGAAATGTGTGTTTGAGGTCACAGAAGGCAAGCTGTTGGGGAACATAACCTCAAAAGTAGGGATCATAATGGACCTTACACGGGTACAATTCATTCTAAAGCTAACACCACCTCATAGTCACAAGGAGTTGAAATCATTCTTTGGGAAGATTAACTCCGTAAGGAAGTTCATTGATGATTTTGCCAAGATAGTAAAACCACTCAATGACATACTAAAGAAAGATGCTAAAATTGAGTGGACTATCCCAGTGAGGAAGTCATTTGAGGAGATAAAGAATGCAATCATTGTGGCCCCATCTTTGTCAGCTTGGATTGCACTATCCCCTTCAAGGTGTATTCCTTTTCATTTGAACACCCATGCGTAAACATCCTCACACAGAAAAAGGATGGTGAAAATGAGAGGTTAATAGCCTTCATGAGTTGCCCCCTAAAGAATGCCAAAGTCACGTACCCTTGTCTAGACAAACAATCCTTCTCTTTGGTCAAAGAGGTAAAGAATTTTTGACATTATATCCTAAGGATAAATTTTTTTGGGATAGTCCCTGATGCTGCTGTAAAATCTTTGTTGATGCGAAATGAACTAGGAGACCAAAGGGGAAAGTGGATGGTGATTCTACAAGAATTCTACTTCAAGATCCAATCAATGAAACCGATAAAGGGCCAAGGCTTGAAAAATCTGATCTTTGAAGTAGAAGAAGGTCTAACGTGCAAAACTTACATCGATCAGGGTGTGATTACAAACATATGGTACCAGGGTATAGTCTACCACTTACTGCTGAACCACTTCCCATAAGGGATGAATAGCTCACAAACAGGGGCCCTAAAAATCAAGAGTAGCTCTTACATGTTGAAGATTGGTCAGCTATACAAACACAACTATGAGGGTTTATACCTAAGGTGTTTAGACAGGCACAAAGAAAAACAAGTCCTAGATGATTTTGATGACAAATATGGGACATGCCATGGGTCAGCTGAAGCCATGCCCACCAAATTTTGAGAGAAGGATATTATTGTTTGACACTATTTATAGACACCAACAAACATGTAAGATCATGTCACAACTGCAAGACAAGTGTAACTTGGGATAAGAACCCGATGATGACCTTACAACCAGAATATGAGGTATGTCTATTTTCCCAATGGGGATTGGATTTTATTGGAATGATTAACCCCCCTTTGTATGAAGGTCATAATTTTATTCTAACAACTATTGATTACTGCATGTGCTGGATGGAAGCCCAGGCACTACACAATTGCACCACTCAAGTGGTAACCAGGTTCTTAGAAGAGTGCATCATAACTAGGTTTGGGATATCATTATGTCTGGTATGTAATAATGCCCCCTCATTTTCCTCTACTACACGCATATAATGGGCCTTTGAAAATCAGGTAATTCTAAAGTTTTCTTCTAATTACTATCCATAATGAAATGGCATGGCAGAATCCACAAACAAAAAGCTAACAACGGTGATCAAACACCTCCTAGATGACAACCCCAGAGATTGGAATACGTAGCTGAAATATGCATTGTGGACCGATTGGGTGAGGATTGAAAATTCCTTTGGGACATCCCCATACCAACTAGTCTATGGCCTACAACCGGTCTTCCTTATGAACTTGAAAATACCAATCTTGAGATTTATGGACTAGTATGTTGGAGGTGAAGATCGAGTACAAGTTTGACTCATGGATCTCCTCAACCTGGAGGAGAAAAGAACTTTAGCTCTAGAGCATGTATCAAAGCACCAAGACATCATCAAGCATTGGCTTGATAAGAGAGCCACTGTCAAATCTTTCAAGATCTTTGACCATGTCCTGATGTAGGACAAGGTAAAAGAAAAGTCGGACAGCCACACCAAGTTTCAAAAATAGTGGACAGGTCCCTACCAGATATCAGAGATCTTGGGAGAGAACACCTTCAAGATCAGTACCTTAGATGGGAAATTAACCCCATTTCCAGTCAATGGTAAATTCCTCAAACATTATTTCGGATCCTATGTGGGATTTCCTTCCATTCCTTCTATTTTAGTTTTAGTTTTTTTTTGTTTATGTCCTTTTCTTTCTTTCTTTCTTTCTTTTTTCAGTCCTGTTTTCTCCTTTTTTCTATCTGTATCTCCTCTTTCCTCATTTTTTTCAGGGATCACTATTTATTTTTGCCTTGGGTTGGTGTGTCTTGACACCATCCCAAGTAGTCCTTAAAAATTCGAGTAGAAGTATTTCTTGTTCAAATTATCCAAAGAAATGTTCCCTGTAGAGAACATTTCCAAAGTCAGAAGTGATGACATCTTCTATCAGCAATGAGAGAGATGTCCAACCCTCAGTCATTCTGATCACAAAGTACACTAAGAAATTCTTGAGAATTTTTCAGTTGTGAATGACATTAGTACATTGAATCAGGCACCCACTAATCCCAGAACCCAAGTCTAGTTGATGCGAAAGAAATAGGGAAGAGGGAAGAAAAGGATAAAGGAACAAATGAACCAGCCAAGAAAAAATAAGCCAAAAGGCAGTTACAATAAAAAAAACTTGGGTAGCACAGCCTAATTTATTCTTGGGTTACCCAAAAGAAGAATATCTACCTGAATATAGTTTGAAGAACTACACAATCCGAGTCATAATTTGACTCAGGCCAAAAAAAGAGAAGTAGAAATTGTTTTCAAAATAAGATCTCCCCTTTATACCTCTAAACTATAGAAAAAAAAATAGATGAGGGTGACTCTAGAAACCTCTATCGGGGTTATGGATGCCCGACTGAAAGTAGAGAAAGGCTATATTGGGATTAAGGGAAACCTTTGTCAGGGCTACGGACACCTGACTGGCAGCAAATCTCTTTTCGAGAATCCCTAGTCTATGTGGTGAAGGTTGGGAACAACTAAAAAGCATTCTGGTCACCGCATTCAAAGGTTGAGAAATGAATACACACACACACCCAGACATTGGAAGACAAGAAGAAGACTTCAATCTTGGGAGTCAGTGAAAGATGTTTGACACAAGCGACTCTTGGTTTTCAGTTTGTTGCAAATTTAATTTCCAAAAGGGTTTTTCTGATTAAGAAATTCCTTGGTCAGTTCTCTTTTTTTCTGGGGCTATTTGTTGTGGTTCCAAAACACACACCCTATTTTGGCCCTTTGGCCATGGGGACCCCCCTTTTTTCTTTTTTTTCTTTTTCTTTCCCCCCTTTTTAGTTCCTTGAAAGTTTTTTCGCGGGGTCCTGTTGAGAAAGTGCTAAGTATTTTTGTATTTTAGCACTTTTTCACTTTCAAACTGAAGATGTCACCCGATCTCTGAAAGCCCAAAAGTGCTAAATCCTTTCAGACTTTCACACTTTTATATTGACGAGGTCACCTGACCTCTGAAAGCATGAAATCATGAAAGTAAGGAAGCCCGGGCTAGCACCTTTCACTGTTTTGGCCTCTGGAACACCAAAAGGCATGAGGGTTGTTTCTTTCAGGGTTTCAGACTCTGAAAGAATAAAAGAGATGATGTCACCTTGACCACGGGTTATAAAAGTGATGTCACACATGTTTTTCTAACTTTTCTTCCTCGTGTCCAAGTTTTCTTGCCTCATTGATTCTCTATCTATTCACATGGATTTATTGTACTTTTTGGTCGAAGATCTCCTCCTCTTCAAAAGCCCTAGAAGGTTGGCATCTTCTCCTCCCTTTCTCTTCTTTTTTTTTTCCTTCTTTGCGCACTCTCTGTTCCTTCTCTCTGTCATCTAGGTCCTTGGTCTTCATGTCTTTCCTCTCTCCCTATTGCTCCTAGGTCTCTATGTCCTTAGCTCTAGGATTTTTGGTCTTCATATTTTTCATCATTTGTTTCTTAGTTTTCTTTAAGTTTAGGGTTTTTCCTCTCTCAGTAGTCACAATTTTTCAGCCTCCCAAAGGCTAAAAATGGACCCCTAGCGTCAAACCCAAAGAAAAAATCACTAAGTGCACTCTTCATACTTCAGACTTTTGGGCTTACAAGATTTTGCAGATCCCAACATCCCCGACACCCAATACACCAAAAATAAGGGCGCCACCCAAAATTTATGTCTTTCGCACTCCGCAACCCTGAAAGGGCATCCTTCAACCACCTTTGTCCTTTTGCACTCCAAGGAATTTTAATCCTTTCGCACTCCAAAGTTCCTGTTCACCTTCACACTCCAAAAGTCTGAAAGGACATCCTTCATATGAGCCTTTTAGCATTTTTCGCCATTTCGCACCTAGACCTTATTTTTGGTGTCCACAAGTTTGAATGACTGAAAAATCTACCAAGTTTCATTTTTGACTGATTTTGAGCCACTGCTAGTGGTCGTTAGATTTTTAGTTTTTCTTTGCACTTTTATTTAGTATTTTTTCAAATAAATGCTGATGTTTGCATGTTTTCTTATAGGAATACTAGAAAAGAGCATTGGATCACCAATGAAGTACCTTTTCAAGGGGTACCACATGTTGTCCAATATTGGAGGGTGGTTAAAAATAGAGAGGGAGATGTGGTCTTGGATCTCAAGCCAGATAATATTAAATATGTCTTCCATCTCCAAAAGGGGGTTGATCGGTTCTACGAGTTCTCCATTAACAAAAGATTGAAATGGTTTACAGAACACACTCTAGATGTGTACAACATTGTCAATCAAGAATATTTAATTCAAAACCTGCCCAAGAAAAAACTTGAGAGGATAGAATTGAGAAGAGGATACCTCAAATATGGCATCCAAGTGGCCATTATAATGTTGAGATGATTGTATGGACTACCTCAGTCCATGTAGCTTGAAAATTGGATGATCTCGTTGATCAAGAGAATCAAAGGGTGAATGACCAGGTTCAACTGGGAAACCATTCTAAGTGAAAACTTAGATGAACAACTGATCTCAGTGAGGCATAAACCAAAATTTTATATGACCTCATACATGGTCTACTTCCTATTAGCAAGGGAAGAATACCTGAGACTTGTGAAACAGGGAGCCTTCAGCCAACCAAATGCATGGCCTTTCACAGTTGAAAAGGAAAGCAAAGATGGAAAAAGGATTAGCAAAAGAGGTTGCTGCCAAGGTTAGGGAAATATGGGCTTTCTACTTACAGTTTAGGACATTCACTTACATCAAAGTAGCAGGATCCACTCTCAACCCCAAGAAGCTACCCAGATATTTGTGATTGGGTAACCATCATAGAAATGGCCTAACAGCTCACAGACGCATATGAGAACATAAAGCACAAGAAGAAGCACTGTTGGGATTTCCCCATATCAATAGGCCCGTATACCCTATAGGATATGAATATATGCACGTCTCTAGAGTTTTAATGGGATGAGTTCCCACTACAATTTTATGCACATATTAGGACCAGGTTTGACCCCATAAGAACCTATAACCACATTATGGGTAAACACTATGTTCATGAGCCACATATAGAAGATCATTGGATCAATTGCATGGATGATTATGAGGTCCAGATAAGGGACTATTGCAAGATGAATATAACATTGGCAGAGGTGGCCCTAGAGATCAGCATTCCTTCCAAAGTTTGGGACAAAGATACAAAATATGTGTTAGATCCTTTGTACAATAAAGACAAGATATACACCAGACTGATTCTAAATGCTGAAGTAGATAAAGATGAAAATGATAGCATCGATTTCAAGGTGAGGGATGTAATTAGGGAAACCAAGTTGTGGATCAAGAATCATTCCTAATGAATCCTATTCCCATGAAGCCACATTTAAACCCACCAGCAAAAGGAGACATAAAACACAGAGAAAAGCATGTAGTGCCTCTATTCAAGAAGGCCCCACTAGGAATAGTATATGATCATGAGAGTCCAATTGTGTATGGTTCTAATCCCAAGCATAAGATACCAAGGAATAAGATGATTGGGAGTATAACACCACCCATTAACCAATCAAAGGTAACACAAGGGGAACTTCCCACTACCTCTGGTCAGTATCTTGTTTTAAATACTTCTACGGGAGGGAGAAGAAAAGTATATAAGAGGAAGAGAGAATCCACCTCTCCATAGTTAGAAACCATGTAAGAGGAACCAAAAGAGGAAGAAAATGGGGAGGATGATACACCTCTGGTTAGAAGGACAAGGTCTAGGACAACCGCATTAAGGGAAAAGGGTCCTGATGAAGGCACACCTAATAGTGAAGGAAGAGAGACAGATGAAGAACATGAAAATCCTCTAGATGTCCTTGGTTTAGATGAGTTTCTCATGTCCTACTTTAAGGACCTTGAAAGTTTCAGAGACCAAGGCCAGGATTAATTTCATCTGACAAAACAAGTTAGCATAGGAGGACAGGTGTCAATAAACCTTCAGGTTGTCCTCACTTCACCTCTGACTCAGTTTACAAATCCCATAATGAATTTACCACTCACAAGAATGGACACAGGCACAAACAAGGAGATGGGAACCTAACATGTATCCAACTCTTCTGTTTCTCATGTCTCACACACTACTCCAAATAAGTCACCCAAGGATGTAGGAGAGGATAAGAAAATATAAAAGGATGTAGCTCCTACTCCACTACCTTCTCTTCCAACTCCTACTCCCACTCCTCCTCCTTCTCTTCCAACTCCACCACCTTCAATTCCACTATCTTTCTCCAACCTGACTCCCCAAGTGTCACTGAATACAGGAACAATGCCTCCTCTTCAGACAACACTAGAGTCAATAGCAGGTCTTACGGATGAAATATTAGCCATCTCCTCAGAGGATGAATATAAAGCATAGGACATGGAGCAAGATTCCACAAAATAAGAGGGAAAACATAATGATGAGTGGAATTAAAATGATGAGGATAGGGAAGAAGAAGAAGAAGAAGACAAAGAAGAAGAGAAAGGAGATGAAGAATAAAAAAGAGATGAAGAAGTAGAAATACAAGAGGAGAGGGTAACCCAAGATGAACAAGGCATTGCCCAGTATTTCATATTGCCCCTTATGAACCCATCACTGGCTTTACTAAAACAAATTGGTTTACTAAAGAAATTCAGCCCAAGAAGAAGAAGAAGAAGAAGAAGAAGGACCATATATAGTGTGCCAACAAGGACCATATCTTATGTCAGTCAAGACATGTAGGGCCACTAGAAAGCATAGGTAGCAGTTCCCACCACCGGTGTCACCCAAGGGAAGGAAGTAAAAATCTGGCGGCTCTAGGACTCAAACATGCTTTGGGTTTCATGGAAAAGGATGAAGAGAAAATCAAGTCATTAACTAAGAAAAATGAGGCTCTAAAGAAATTCATTCACAATATGGTGGGTCCCATTGACCTAAATTTCTCAGAATCCTCATTATAGGCCATCCTTGAGAAGAAAGTTGCTCCAGAATTTCTGGAAGGCATGACTCATTCTTTCATACAAGCATGTACTGACTAGAAGAATGATTTTGAACAATTTGGAGAAGGGATTATTGAGGCAATTTCTAGGCCATTCAGAGCTATCCTTGTAGAAGCCACCAGATTGAGGGATATGATGGAAAGTGACACGGGATTAGAATTCAAACTGACAAGGTTAGGTTTACAATGGTAATTATAGTTAAAGCAATGGTTAGATTTTGAGAAAGGGCTAGGAATAAATTTATTTTTAAGGTTATTAGGGTCAAAATTATGGTTAGGAAAGGGATTATACTGTAATTATTATAATAAGGGGTAGAGTTTAGATTATAATTATAATTAAATTTAGGGTTAACAATAGAGTTTTGGTTTGTGTTAGGGTTAGTGTAAGTATTATCCTATAGGTTAGATTATAATTAGTATTAGAGTAAGGGTCATAGTTTGGATTATGATAAATATTATACTTGGGAAACATGTGTAATTTGCAGTTAGGATAATGATAAATTATAGATTTTGGATTATGACAATTTTGATAATGAGAGAAGATAAAAATCAAGCAGTATAGATGTTTGATTGGTATTAACATTATTACAAATAATTTTCAATTTCGTAGTTATTTTACTATAATCTTGGATAAATTGTGTCAAAGTTTGTAATCATTTGCCAAATAATATTAATATATAATTATCACATATTTTTAGTATTTCATGTGTGCGAGAGAGAGAGAGAGAGAGAGAGAGAGAGAGAGAGAGAGAGAGAGAGAGAGAGAGAGAGAGAGAGAGAGAGAGAGAGAGAGACACNAGAGAGAGAGAGAGAGAGAGAGAGAGAGAGAGAGAGAGAGAGAGAGAGAGAGAGAGAGATCCACTTCTAAAATACACATATATGATATTTCATATATATTTACCACATATATGATATTTCATATATATTTATGACATATAAGATATTTCATATATGTTTATGACAAATCCACTTCAAAAATATGTTCAATGCAACACATTCCGTTTGAAAATATAATTAATACCACATTTAGGTCATCATATATATGATAATTAATATGAGAAAATTATATTTTTTTGATTGAATTAGGTGTGGAAGGGCCCCAATCCTTTACAGTTATGATCAAAATTATTAACCACTTTTAAATAATCATGAAACGGGATAAGAAATATAATTTTGGAAACTAATTAGACTGTTGCAAAACGGATAGTAACCATTGAGAAAATGGATGTTATCAAAGAAACATAAAATATATTTAATCAACTTGATATCTTGACACACATTTTTTTTTAAAATTTTAGTATATTAAACAAATTTTAAAATTTTCTTCGACATAAAGGGATACAAATAGAACAACATAACAAAACATATGTGGTCATTGAATTTACTATAAGGATATAATGAATGATGCAAGGTTATATTAAATGTGCATATACAAATTGTGCATGTGAAAAATATGTTTAAAACATTTCAAATGAGAGTTATAGTATAATAGAAGTAAATGAGAAAGATTGGGTTGCTTAAATTTAAGTAATTTTTTTATCATCTATGTTTGTTCAATAGACATTTTAAAATCATACAATACTATATAAAATGTTACAAATTATTATAGTGACCAAAAAACTTGTATTAAATGCAATAGAGCAAATTTCAAAAAATAATATATTACATCAATTATCTTTCAGCCTTGCACTTGGCAATTTGTCTACCCTTTTTTCATTTTCTCATAACAATCATATGTGAATGGAGCCATTATTCTCATTTTACACGAGAAACTACCACAAATATTAATCCTATTCTTTCTCTTGGTCCTATATCAATTGTCATTTTTGGAAGAGTTAAACCCTGAGATTTGTGTGTAGTCAATTCTCATGCCAATATTTATGGCAATTAAAGTGTTTTTCCCTTTTGTATTGCTGCAATTGGAATTGTTTTTGGATAACAAACTTCAAATAGAAACCCAGAATAATTATCAAACTCAACCATCACATATGTCGGAGGTTTAGGGGGAGCACTGCCTTGTTTGTAGACAATCGTTTGAATATATCCCAGAGCCCCATTTACAAGACCTTCTTGTATCCAAAGATTTAAGTTCAACATGACCCTTGAATCCTTACAGATAAACAACTCTAGATCAAGTTCATCGTTCAAACAATGTTTTGTTGTATTGACAAATCTTTCTTTGGTCACAACACTGCGTGCAACAAGATGCTTAAATGAATACAAAAAAAAAAATTATTATGACTATGAACATTTTCATTTGTCGAGAACAAATGAACAACATTTTCAAACTCATAATTTTTTGTAGCATCTATGTTGGTAGGGGTTCTCATCATTAGCAACCTCCAATCATCAATTTGTGGGTTTGCATCTCTTAGATTTGTCAAAAGTTGACAGAATCTTTGTTGTTTGATGTTTTCCCCATCTTGTCTAAATATTTTATCTAAAGTAAAAATAGTCTTGAATTCCTCCCATAGTAACTTTGCTCGTCTATTGTTGTCATATGTCGGTCTATCATTAACTGGAGGTAAATGACCCAAATCTCCCACCAAAATCATAGATACACCTGAAATATAATCGTTAAAAATAATCATTTTCTAAAATATGTAGACTTTATTGTATTGCAGTCAATTAAAATGTATTTTTTTATATAAATTAGTTGTTTGTTAGGAAAAAATAAAATCTTTAACCGCAAATCTTATGTGTGCACTTTGTGGGAATGCTTGTCGGAGCCCTGAAGCTATGTTTTCCAACATTTTTTGACCAATAAATCTCATTTCATTAATCAAAATGTATTTTATATGTCATTTCTTCCTAAAAATTTGTGATTTTTGTTCCCTCTAGTTGAGTAAAATCTCATATTGGGATTTTCAATTTTGAATGAACTGTAGAGGCTCCAATATTGAATGTTGTGAATCTTGTTGGTGCAAGTAATAGAAGGGGAGAATGGGAGGGCATTGAAACATTTTCAAGACATTAACTAGTGACACCAATTAGATATGACATTCTTGTTCCTGTCGTTCCTTGAATTATCATGAACAATGGATCTCCATTCTGATTAGTGTGGTAGTGTGCCATAATTATGTCGATTACATTTCTTTTTATCACTGAGGGTCATGTATTTGATGCATTGGGGCATTTCATCATATATAATACATCCATGATCCTTCATGTTACTTATGAAATTCATTGTTGCAGTAGTGTACTCTTCTTTTTGATAATCAACAGACCAATTTGTATATCTATCAATGTCTCTTCTCCCCAACATATCTATTTTTTAATAATTTATATTTTAACCATGATGCAACCTATATATAAGCTCCCATTCATGCTCTGTCATATTTCTATCAACATCTTCATTGCCTTCAATTGCATAATCACTTTGGTTTTCAACATCTTCTGCAGTCATTCTACATTCAACATGCCAAGGATTGTAATTGAATGACTCCTAGTTTTCTACTATGGAGTCATCATCGTGACCAATATCCTATCCTATCTCAAGAAATTGTTTGTAGAGAAATAACTCTGATAAAAAAAAGTCAATCCATTTACTTGAATTATGTGAAGGAACATTTACAAACCTCATAAACACTCTAACAATTGTTTCCCTTTCCTTTGGCTCCCATTTGTTGTCTCTTCTTTTAGGATTATATAACCATGATCTAGCTACATCAAGTAATGCAAAACCTTACATGTACATAATGACCGTCTTTTGTATCCATCAATAAAAAATTTTATTTGTTCTTCATTATTTTCATTATTTAGAGTTACAGGTTTGAACAACTCATGTGAAACATTTAGATTAACAAATCTTCTACTGCTCTACACCAATGGATGTTCTAATAATATATGACATGTTTCTTGAGCCCTAATTTGTATTTCTATAATTGTCTCAGTTAGAAGCCTCCTATATGCTCATGCAGCTAAATCCTCATGTTTTTTCATGTTGGAGAGGTACATCAACATTTGATGGTACATTTCTGAGCTTTTCTCAACTTTTATTGCATACTTTGCAATGTATCTGATCATTGTGTGTTTGGAAAGAACATGTTTCCAATCTATATTCAATCTCCATAACTATATTATATGGAAATTATGTGAATTCACTCTATCATCATTTCTTGTTGGCTCAATTTGTTTTCACCTGTTTCTATGTCTTCTTATAATTTGGATCCCCTAGCTTTTATGGCCAAGGAGCATTATACCTATAATCAATCTACGCAAATCCTATATTTAGTTTCCTCAGTTTTCTATTAAATTTAAGTTTGATATAGATATTTTTTGTTATGAAATGATTACCTGCAAACCATCATTCCCCTTTTCTTTTGTAGGCATGCACCCTACTTACAAATTGTGTTTTGTTCTACACAGCTTAGGATCGCTTCATAGTCATGGTCCATATCCATCTTTGTAAGTTGTCTCATGTTTTTGAGACATGGATCGATGTTCTTGAAAATTTAGGAGCACCTACAATTCAAAGTAAGAAAATTTAGTATATTAGCTATATGACATTACAAATGTATCCAATTTTTTATAAGCATGCTTGTATATTCCGCTGGTGAGGATCTTCTCTAGGGTTCCATGCATGAACAATAGAATGGAAATATCTTTCAACACTTTTTTGTTCCTCCTCATTTGACCAGTCAATATTGTCCATATTGGGTGCCCTATTGATCCATATGAATCCATGTATATGTGGAGACCCCTTATTCTGAAATTCAGATATACACCAATAGTATTTGACATTCATTCCCTTTTCTTAATTTTCTTTCCTGAATATTGAGGGTCTCAAATGCATATAATGTACCACTATGTGAGGATAGTTAATAACATTTTTCTGCTAATTCTAAGCTTCTTGTGGTTTAGTTTGCATTGTTCTTGGCATTATTGGATGCAGATCAGGCCAATACATATCAGTTGCACTCAATGTGAAAAATATTGTAGCAGAACCAATTTGATGAATCATATCTGTTAATTCTACATGACATTTAGCCCAATATGACCTTGTTCCCCTCGATGTTGTCCCAAACTGCATCAACCTATTAGCCAAATTAGAGTGAGGTGTGTTTTCCATATGTTTACACAACTCATTGATGGTAATTGGAATGTCTTTAAAGCTACTTTTTACAAGCATTCAGGATGAATTCTGCATACAGTGTCTCATTATCATGTTCATCATGAAATATCTAAATCTATGATGTTTACGAAAATAGTGATCCCTATACTTCAAAAAATGCTTCAAAAATTCATGGAGATACACCCGCCTCATCCATGGTTCTAACCAGTCACATCTACCATCAAGAAACATCATTGGAAATGAAATATCAAGTAATCCTTATGTGACATATTCGTTAATGAGAGATGCACCTATACTCGACCACTGACGTTGGGTTTGCAACAGGGTTATTAACCCATGCATGCATGGATAAATTTTATTTCCTTCATGGCATTAGGTGGTCTCAAAGCCATTGATGTTGTGCGCTCTATTACATTACCTTCATCTATCTCCATGACTAGACCCACAAAAGTGATCTTGTGTGCATATGAATCAAATTCCATATTGACTATCTTCAATCAGCTAAAAATATTTTCATTTGTATTTCTAGAGAGATCGTTGAGAGCATCTTCATTAATTATAACATCAAAGTAAAAAATTTCATGCTCTAATTTATATTTGAGTGCTTTGTAGACACGATCCCTATTCACATTAAAGTTATAGTGTGTCCCATGTTGATCTCTTATTCGAACAATAATGATTGGTATTATCTATTATATGCGGCAATATATTGGAAACACGTTCTATATTTTGTGGGAAATTTATTGTGTGTCCTTTATATTTATATTGACCACATGTTTCATGTGTAACTTGAATTATGGGGTTGACACATGCAATTAACATTTCCTCAACTTGAGTCGAGTTTGCAAGCTCCTTAGGTTGAGGCCCTGGGTTCATATTATTTGAAGCTGAGAATTTGTTATTTCCTCTTTCTTGTCGACACCTAGTGTATACTGGACCTTCCAAGGTGCATGACACTTTCATTCCTAGATAAATTTCTTGACAAATATAGCACATATTTGGGATTCTAAAGCTATTAAATTGATTTAAAATTGTATTTGGAATCCGTAGAAATCATCTTGAATAATTCCATTTTGGTTTTGTGTATTTTCTACATTGCCTTGTGCAGGTAAATTGATCCCAATTTGAGGGTTTTGTGTATTTTCAACATTGCCTTGTGCTGGTAAATTAATCCTAATTTAACTTGTACGATGAGGTATTTCAGCCACACATTTTTTTATGTTTGAAATATCATTTTGAAGATTCAATTCCATATTTGTGGTCAATAGATGATTGTGTCTCCCACTTGATTCAAAATAAACTTCACCTGTTCCTCCTCTTTTATAATGAGAGTCTTCATCAGATGTCCGTTGACCACTATTTGTATTCCTATTTCCTTGCTCTCTCTTTTCAGATTCCAATTCTTGTACTCATAATTGTGCCCTTCATCTAGCATAATGTTCTCTTTAAACTTCATTAATCCTTCTTCTTTCTTCTTCTCTTGACTGTCTGTCATCTTTTCTCGTCACCAACTTTGATATTCTCTTTGGTATTCTCTATGATATGCTCTTCATTACTCCTTTTGGTATTGCCTCCGCTCCTCCTCCGATCAAAAATTCAGTGTTGATTGATTCATAGCTACAAAATTTTTAAAAATTCTCAATTTATGTACTCACATATCATTGCATTAGCAACGGAGTTCGGTGTTGAAAAAATTGGAATGAATGAAAAATAAGTGCAAAGTTTTTTCCAAACCAAACACCTAAGAATTTTTAAATTAATATATTGCGTAAAGTAGGTTTCATAAAGTGGGTTTTTTAATTTCAATAAATCTAGTAGGATTGCCTTCTACATTAGATAAATATTTCTTTTATCTATAGTTGAACAAATCACAAATTGATAAAGAAGGAAAACTTGCCTTCCATAAGAGAAACTCATTTATAAATATATAAAATACCAAACACCGTTGTATTTATAAACATGTCTTTAATTTATTTAACATAAATGAAAAAGAACACGGATCCTTGAAACTTGGTTTCTATCAATACATAAATTCTTCAAAATTGATAACTTCAAAATATAAGACTCTGTTAAATTGTATTATAGCAAGATTTTGTTATAGCGATGCAAAACCATGTAGAATTCATGGGTGATGAGAATGCAATTTTTTCCCTCATTGTATTCCTCATCATAACACGTCTTTCATAATCTCACAAACCCAATTTATTTCCTCCATTTGATTGTATAGAGTCATTTGGAAGTAGTGGGCTTCCCATAGTAATTCCTTATTCACTTTGTTCAGTGAACATATTCAATTATTTTTTGATAATTACAAAATTATAAAAAAAGGTTAATATCCTAGAATAATGAGAATCAAGTTATGCATTAATAGGAAGAAAAAAACATTACAAAAAAAAATAGATATATTTCCTTTATGACTATAATATTTCATGTGTATAAAGAGCTCAAAAATTTTAGATTAAAATTTCTTTGAAAAATATATATCTTCATTTCCTAATTTTGTTTTCTTCCATCTATTATAATTTGTCTTCAATTTTAGTTGTTTTTACATGTATTACTTTTAAGCCTTTCTAAATATAATATAGCATAAATATGTTGTTTTTTATGAGACAAAATCTATTTCTAAGTTTAGGAAGAACAACAAGTTAATCCAAAATGTGTTTTTTTAGTAAAAAAAATTAGAATTAAATATTTACTTCATATCCCTACAATTACCCTTATATTTTGAAATGTGATTTCTACTCTTCTCAAGTAAAATCTTTTTATAGGGTTTTGGTTAGCTTATCTGTATATGAGGTTTCTTATTTTAAATTATTTACGTGACAAGACTTACAGTGTTAGGACAACTCACCATAAGCACTCAAATATTTTTTGATTGGATATAACAATAGTTGTATGGTGTAAAAGAGCCTAAATAATTTTATAACGTAAATTATATTATCTATATTAAGTCAAAAAATAGTAGTCTTGACATATTGAATCAACCATCACCTTTGATTAGAGAGGAGAGTGTTTGACCAATTAGTATGTGTTTTGTGTATTTAATATGACACTAACTTTTTTTTATCAAGTTTCAGCTATTAATGATCGAAATTAAATCTTTCAAATCAAAATTTAATTTAAAGTGTTTGGTCTGCTTTCGATAGTAATTTATGTTGTTCAGTGAACATATTGAATTATTTTTTGATAATTATAAAATTATAAAAAAGGTTAATATCCTAGAATAATGAGAATCAAGTTATGCATTAATAGAAATAAATAAATAAAACATTAAAAAAGAGATATGTTTACTTTATGACTATAATATTTCATGTGTATAAAGAGCTAGAAAATTTTAGATAAAATTACTTTGAAAAATATATTTCTTCATTTCCTAATTTTGTTTTCTTCCATCTATTATAATTTGTCCTCTTCAATTTTAATTATTTTTACATGTGTTACTTTTAAACCTTTCTAAATATAATATAGCACAAATATGTTGTTTATTATGAGACAATCTATTTCCAAGTTTAGGAAGAGCAACAATTTAATCCAAAATGTGTTTTTTAGTTAAAAATTTAGAATTAAATATTTACTGAAATATCCCTACAAATGCCCATATATTTTGAAATGTGATTTCTAATCTTCTCAAGTAAGCACTCACATTGGGACAACTCACCATAAGTACTCAAATAATTTTTTGATTGGATATAACAACAATTGTATGGTATAAAAGAGCCTAAATATTCCTATAACATAAATTATATTATCTATATTAAGACAAAAAAATAGTAGTCTTGATATATTGAATCAACCACCGCCTTTGATTATAGAGGAGAGTGTTTGACCAATTACTAAATGTTTTGTGTATTTAATATGCAAAAGTCGAGTTTGGTGTTTGCAAGGTTCTGTGTAAATGTTACTATGAATAATCCCCTCCCAAACTTTGTGATGTTAAAATCCAAATGGGGTAGCTGGAATCAAGCCATTGTTTATGAAAATGTCACTCTCTACTGCCAGAAGTGTGGTAAACATGGTCATATTATGGCAGACTGTAAGGTAACCCCTAGGATTGAGGACCAAATTCCTGAGGTTCTCCCGTCATTGTCTTTAAATGATTCTAGTATTCTGGTTGATCATTGTGGTGGGACAGAGTTGGAGATGGCATCTCAAGGTTCCCCGGAAGAGGAAATCCCTCTTGCTATGGGGGTGGACATTAACCTTAATACTATGGAGAAGAAAGGAGAAGGAAAGAATAAATAGGTTGAGAAGGATTTTCTCTGGATGAAGGAGAGTTTTTTGAGGTCCTAGGGGACATTTCCAACTCTTACAGGGAAATCCCAAGGGAAGAGAAAAAGAAGGAAGAAGACGTCGAGAAGAGTAAGGTCTAGTGGTCTAGAAGCAAGAAGAAAGATGGAGAAGCTGGTGAAGAGTGTAGTTTTAACGATTGGGGGGAGATGAGAGAACTTGAGTTTTGTTCCCCTTCCTAAAGTGGGGTGTTAAAGGCTATGGAAAAGATGAGGTCGGCCCCTTCATTGCCTTCGGAAAGTCTTTTGGACTGGTCGGAACCTAAAAGGAAAACTAGAGGTGGAAAGAAGGCTGCTAAGAGTAATGAAACCAAAAATAAGGTGGATGTGGGTAATGAAGTCAAAGTCGGTCATCCCACGGAGAGAGAAGTGAGAGAAAAAGAAGTAGAAAGGGAAATTTCCAGTGGGCAACAATTAACCCTAGAAGACTCCCAAAAAAGTAAAAGATGAAGTTCCTCTCTTGGAACATAAGGGGCATGAATCCCTCAGAAACAATATGCTCTGAAGAAGTATATCTTAGATTTGAAATTTGACGTGGTTCTAATCTAGGAGGTTAAAATGAAGTATCAAAACTTTGCTCTTCTTGTGGACAAATTATGGCCTAGTGTGGCCTTTCACTATAGTGAATTTGTTGGGGCCTCTGGTGGGGTGGCTACTCTCTGGAACCTGAGTAATTTATCTGGGAATGTTGTGGATTTTTCTCGTAACTTCCTTGTTGTTTTGTTTACTTGGAATAATGTCTCCTAGTATATGTATAATATCTATGCTCCTAATGTTAGAAGTGACCGGGGTAGGATTTGGGGAGAAATTACTAACCTCATATTGGATGATCAAATTTATCCCATCATGTGTGTGGGTGATTTTAATTCCCCACTATTTCCCTCTGAGAAAATGGGGGCACCTAGGATTATTTGGATAGTATGAAGGAGCTGGCAAACTTCATGAGGAATAATGACTTGGTTGATATTGGTTTGCATGGAATGGTTTTCACTTGGTCCAACAATAGAAAGGGAAAGAAACTTATCCAGGTTAGACTCAACAAATGGATGTTATCGGGTGGTTGGGATATTTTTCCAATGGTCAGCCTTTCTCATCTCACAAGGACGGTTTATGATCACTCCCCCTTGATTCTGAACTAGGAGGAGATGAAAGGTTGTGGAACATGACCTTTCCACTATGAGATAATGTGGCATTCCCTCCCTGAATTTCTAGAATTTATAAAAATATGGTGGAATACTCCTATTCAGGGGACGACCATGTTCACAATTTCAAAAAAATACACTTAATTAAGAAGGAGGCCCAAAGGTGGATTAAGACCAAGTTTGGGGACATCTTTCAATGCAAAAAAGAAATTGAGGAGAAGCTCAAGCACTTCCAAGAGGACATGGCCTTGGGCATCTCCTCCTGGAATGATCATTGTGAAGAGGAAGGTTGGCAGAAGAAATGGAAAGAAAACCTTAAAAGGGAGGAAATCTAATGGAAGCAAAGGTCTCGAGTTCAATGGCTCAAGGAAGGTGATAGGAATTCAAACTTTTTCCACAGGTCTTCTTCTATTCATAAAAGAAGGAATACCATAAAATTATTAAATGTTGGAGGGAATAAATTGTTAATGGAGGAATATGACATTGGTAGGTTTGTTGCTGAGTTCTTTCAAGATACTTTCAGATGCCCAGTTCAGAGGGGTACAAATGTTATTTCTGATAGACTCCTAGAGGCTATCCTGACTGTTATTAGAAAGGAGGAAAATAAAGAGTTGTTGTTTCAAGTCTCAGAAGAGGAGGTCAAAAATTTTGTGTTCTGTTAGTAATAACTGAGGGGGGGTGAATAAGTGGCCTCAAAAAATATTTTAATTAATCAACCCAAAAACTTAGTACCAGTATATTAAGCGTCTAGTTATCTTCATTCCTATAAGATGAATGCCTTCAAATATACTTAACAAATTAGTACTGCTTAGAATGCTTTGTTAAACCTTATTCTGTATGTTTACTGAATAGCAGTTTGTTAATTTACCAAAAAATAGTAAATTATCTAGAGTATACTGATCAATCTAGTTAAGCTATGTGTAATGAAAAATGCTAAATTAATGACTCATAAACACATTGACACATGGATTTTTATCGTGGAAACCCTGTTAAGGGAAAAACCACTTGGGACTGATAACCCAAAAATTTCACTCTTCTGAAGTGATCTCGGTGAAGAGCCAACCTTGTTAAAGGTTACAAACACACTGTTAGGTGTGACCTTGTTAGAGGATTTAAAAGTTTAGTCTGTCACTTGATATCGAGAATCTCTATGCTACCTTCCTTGATCAAATACTCTCTTGTCCTATCAATAGGTATCTAGAATCTCATGCTATCTTCATGATCAAACTTTTTGATACTCCTTGGGATGTATCTCAATATAGAAAGGATCTTTAAATCCTGCTCGGTTAAGAGACTTTCTAAATCAATGGTTAAACTAAAATAGTATGATATGTTCACATATACAAATTATACTTACAGATTTTTCAGATCTATTGTAAGCTCATAAAACTAATATGATCAATATGTCATTTTAATACCTTTGCTCCACTTTACTTCTGCTTGGTAATGTTGTGCTTTGTTGCTCGGTGTCCGCAGAAAACTTTAGCTCTTTCCTCAGCTTGATTGATCAGCACTGATGAAGTTGCTCTTCATCAGTTTCTCTTTAGCATCCTCTTTTTCATTCAATCCCCTTAATTCATAATGAATTAAATTGTCTCTTTATAGACATGATATCACCATTTGTTAGGTTCTTGATTTTCTTGATCTTGGCATGATCCGTAATCTTTGCCAATCAGATTTAAAGAAAAACTCATGTTTTATCTCGCAGAGATCTTCTTGCCAACTACAAAAACAACTTTAAATCCTTTACTTATCTATGGATTTATCTTGTCAATGAAAATAATGATAACTACCATTTAAGTCCATATTTAGCTCTGCCAGCTAGATATTTTGTCATTTATGAACTCAAGTTAATTTCAGTGTTTTAACTCTTTTTAGCTTCGGTCAATACTCTAGTTCTCCTCGGGCTTCTTTGTCGGTTTACACTATGATTTTGGCTGTCAGTTATGCATGTGATTCTGCTCATCGATAATGCTCATCAGTGTTCTTGCTTGGGCATCACTGTGACTTGACTTTCGGTGATCTTTGTCTGTTGGGTTCCACTAATCGTCAGTGTTTGAAGTCACATAGTGAATGCTTGTCTTTTATGCATTACTGAAAGAATAATCTTTATCTCTCTGATTCTCTGAAGTCTTTGACACTTTGATTATAACCGATTTGATTATAACCGATTAGATTATATCAGGTTGACATCAATCACAATACAATCCATTAACTGATTTAAGGTCTTGCATTATCTAAACTGTATTTCAGTGATCAACTTAACATCTTAAAATATTCAATCAGTTACATGTCATCAATCTCTCCCTTTGGCATTGATGTAAACACACTATATTATCATACTATACTATTACTAATATAATATGAAATATAACAGTTTCATCAAGCTTTCCTATTGTAACTATTACAAATGTCTCACTTTCGGTAAGCTCAAATAGCGTAGATTTTTTTCTTGCATAATGTTTGTCTTCAATCTTCAATCCTTTCACTGGATAGATGTAGCATCTAATGTCTTTGTTTTGATATGTGCTCTGTCTTAACTGTACCTCTTCTTGATAATCTCTTTTTCCTTTAACAACAATTTCTCTCTTGTATGAACTCTCTCCCTTTGTTACTTCTCTCCCTGAGATGGATATTTCATATGTAATCAATTTCTCTCCCTTTGAATATTGATTAACTCTTTCTTTTGATTCTCGGGAACTTCGCTTAATGGATAATGATATAATATTTTATGATCAATGAGATAATCTCTCCCAAATCTCTTTTTGATGATAATGAAATAATCTCTCCCTTTGACAACAATTCCAAGCAAAAATCATCTATATCATGTTCCATCCCTTTATATAATATATTCCTCGAATTTCCCTATACATCAGCAATACAATGTCTCTGGTATTCAGTGCATACTTGTACCTTGTTATGTACAGATGTATCTATTATTGTTCATCTCGGTGTTTGCATCAACATGAATGATCTTCATATTATGAGTAGGTTGATGCAACCTCCTAGTCAGCATACTGACTGATAGACAAGGGTTGGACCCCTAGTCTCTTCCCCAGGTACTCAAATGTATATTTCAATAATGGCTTGGTGAATATATCAGCTAATTGTTCCTTTGATTGAACATATTCTAGTATCACCTCCTTTTCTTGCACTTGTTCTCTTAGATAGTGATACTTGATTGCAATATGCTTAGTCTTAGCATGCATGACTGGATTCTTGGAAATGTTAATTGCACTGGTGTTATCACAATAGATAATTACTGGCTCAAGAATCTTCATATTTATACCTTCCAACAACTGTTTGATCCATGCAATATTGGAGAAATTTGTAGCAGCAACCACATACTCTGCTTCTGCAGTAGACTGAGAGATGCATCCTTGCTTCTTGTTGATCCATGTGACAAGTTTGTCACCCATGCATAACGCTCCTCTAGTTGTGCTCTTTCGGTCATCAATGTTTCCAACCCAATCAACATATGTATAGACTTGTAGCTCAAATTTTCCTTCTCTTTTATACCATAAGCCATAGTCCTCGATGTTCTTCAAGTATCTCAGAATTCTCTTGACAATAGTCATATGTGATTCTTTGGGATTAGCAGAGAATCTTGCAACTATTCCAACTACATGTGCTATATCTAGTCTGGTATGAACAACATACATTATTTTTCCAATCATTGATCTATACAAGATCTGATTTACCACATTTTATTTGTCTTCTTTTGTCATCTTACATCCGGTAGCCATAGGTGTTCCAACTGGTTTGGAATCTTCCATCTTGAATATATTCAGCACTTCCTTGATGTATTTGGATTGAGTGATATATATGCCTACATCTTGTTGAAGAATCTGTAGAAAAAGAAATAATTTGATCTCCCCAAACATAGACATTTCAAATTTTTTTCTCATTTTATTAGTAAAGGATTTGCATAACAATTCATTTCCCCCAAAAATGATATCATCAACAAAAATTTCAGCAATCAGAATATTACCATATGTATCTTCTTTTAAGTACAGATTGCTATTTTCACTTGTTCTAACAAATTTTATGCTAATGAGATAGGAGTGAAGTCTTTCATACCAGGCTCTAGGTGCTTGTTTTAATCCATACAAGGCTTTATGTAATCTATATACCATGTTTCTCTTGTCTGGATCAACAAACCCTTCTGGTTGTTCAATGTATACCTCTTCTTCTTGTATTCCATTTAGGAATGCAGATTTGACATCCATTTGGTATACCTTGAATCCTTTGAATGCGACATAAGAAAGTAATATTCTAACTCCTTCTGGTCTAGAAACGGGTGAAAAGGTTTCTCCATAATCAATACCTTCTTCTTGTGCATATCCCTTGTATACTAACCTTGCTTTGTTTCTTGTGACTTCTACATTCTCATTCAGCTTATTTCTGAATATCCATTTGGTATCGATGACATTCTTGTCATCTGGTCTTGGTACTAGTGTCTATGTATTTTTCTTCTCAATCTATTATATTTCTTCATTCATAGCAGTGACCCATTCTTCATTCTCAAGTGAAGCATTAACAGATTTAGGCTCAAAATTACAAAGTAAACATCTAGTGTTTAGTAACTTACTTCTTGTTCTCATTCCAACCTTCTTGTCTCCTATGATTTAATTATGTGGATGATGTCTTCTGACATACTTGGAAAGTTTTGGTTTAGCCCTTTGTTCATCATTCTGATCATCTTCTTGACCTCCGTTCTGATCTCCATTGTTCGAAACATCATCTTGAGGATTTTCCTAATTTTTGGTAATTGCAGCCTGTTGCTCGGGTGCAATGTTTTGTTGCTCGGGTAGAGTGTCAAGTTCTGTATAAACAAACCTGTTGTAGTCCTCTGGTTCTTTTATGCTTTCCTTATCATTCCTTTCTACAAATTCATCTATTACACATTTGCACTTTCAATGATTTTGTTAGATGACTTGTTAAGACATTTATAAGCCTTTCTTTTGGTTGAATACCCTAGAAAGATACCTTCATCACTTTAGGAGTCAAGTTTTCCATTTCTATCATCCTTCAAAATGTAACATTGACTACCAAATATTTTCAAGTAAATTAAATTGGGTGTATGACCATACCAAAGCTCATAGGGTGTCTTCTTTGTGTCCTTCTTCAATTTTACTCAGTTTAATGTGTAGACACCAGTACTGATAGCTTCCCTCCAGAAAGTTTGAGTGATTCTTTTCTCAATCATCAATGTTATTGCACAGTCAATAATTGATATGTTTCTTCTTTCAGTAATTCCATTTTTCTATGGTGTTCTCAATGCAGAAATCTATCTTTTAATTCCATCCTCATTGCAATAGTTAGTGAATTCATCTAAAGTAAATTCCCCTCCTCTATATGACCTTAAGCATTTCAATTTAGTTTCACTTTGTTTTTCTACCATATCCTTATACCATTTAAACATCTTGAATGCTTCTGATTTATCTTTTAAGAACATAAATGTTATCATTCTAGAATAATCATCAACATAGAGATTAAAATACCTATCTCCATAGTAACTCTTTGTCCTCATGGATCCACATAGATCTATATGGAATAGTTATAGAATTGCATTAGATGTATGGGTTTTACTCTTGAAACTAGACTTTGTCATCTTACCTTTTTGACAATTTATGCAGATGATATGCTCTGGCTTAGTCATGCTCGGTAAGCCTCTAATATTCCTTTTGTTGCTTATCTTTATCATGTTGTCAAAATTCACATGACACAATCTTTTGTGCCACAACCATATGTCTTCATTTCTATCCATTAAACAAGTGGTGTTAGTTTCATCAAGATAGAAATGTTAGAATGAATTCAGAATAAATGAGAGGTAGGGGGTGAACTAGTTATCCTCGAGTCTAGATGTGTCCATTTAAACTTTATACCAATTTAAACAACTCATATCTGCTCGGCAGCAATAACATAAAATAACAACATATATATGCAGTTTACTGTTCAGATGTAATCAACTTGTAGAAACTTAACAGTAAAACACAACATAAACATTCACACAAATGGACACCAGTATTTAACATGGAAACCCAATATGGGAAAAACACCAATAACATGCTATCAACTTTTCACTCTTCTAAAGTGAGCTCTGTTAGGAGCCAACCCTGTTAAAGGTTACAAAACACATTTCTAGATGTGACCTAGTTAAAGGATTTAATCACCCTGTCAGGAGTGGCCTTGTTAGAGGACTTAGAATATTTCACCTGAATGTCACCTTGCTCAAAGGATTTATACAATGACTGTTAGGTCAACCTGGTTAACGGATTTTGACTGATACAATGGTTAAAAATTAATCAACAGGTGTGATCTGATACATACAACTTACTTTGCAAATCTAGATCCAATTCAACTCTTATGCTAATTCACTGAGTGGCCTCCATTCTCATTTCAATCTTTAGATCTAATTGGAAATACATCAAGCAATCACTTATGAAACTCTTTGCTTCTCTGCTCAGCCTTCTCGCTTAGATTATGCCAATTAGTCAATTAACTATGCAATCCTCTTGCATACTATTCTTTTTATCATGAATAACCCCTTGTGGTTATCATATACCTCTTCATCTAGGTCAAATGAATCTTTTTGCCTCTTAATCAAGATCGTAGATCTTAGGTTATGTCATATCCAACAGATCTTTCCATCATTACATTTTATTTATTTCTCCAAAGAAATCACTAATTAAATCTTTGATCTATACATTAATTGTGGTTACCTGTGCATTTACATAGTGTGGATCAAATGTGCTTATCCTTAATTAACTTTACATATCCCAATAAAATCAACTATGTCGGCCAGAGATCTCAAATCTCAACAATTACAAAAATACTACTGCTCGGCCAACACTGTGTTTCCTCGGCAATTTACTGACGCTTGGCCAATACTAGAAATTATGCTCGGCATACACTGGTGCTCGGTCGACATAAAATTTCTTGGCACAAATTGTTCTCAGTAAACTATCATTGAAAGATAAACAACACATTACTTTTCCAATGTCCCTGTTCAGACTTAGAATTGTCACCCCAACTCAGGCATTAGGGCTACACGACAATTCCATCCTGACAATGGAAACCTCCTCTAGCTGTGGGTGTACTATGATTGAGAAGGAGTCTCTAGATTCTAGGCTGGTTCCTATTGAATTTGGGATATCACCTCCTGATTTGAAACTTGATGGAGAAAAGGGAAAAAGGATTAAAACTGAAAGTGAAAACGGGGTGATACACCAAAACTTGCTTCAGATCTATCAGGATCTTGAAACTGGCATTCACAATGACAAGATCACTGAGATTCATTTATCATTCTTTATTAAACATAAAGGTTGACTAGCATTCAACTATTAGGGTTTAAACCACAAACAGTAAAAACTGGCAACAAACTTACATATTCTGCAAAAAAGGCCTGATTTTTGGTAACATAGGAAAGGAATCTGAAAACAATTACTTTAAGTTTTTGGCACGCCCGGTGGGGCACGTTATTCAATGAATAGGTCAAATTGCATTACATCACTTGCTGGTTTGGGTATGCTATCAGCAAGATTCAGACCTAAAAGAGGTCACATTTTGCATATCTGGTGGATCTGTGAAGGAAAGTCAATAGTTTCAAAAGGAGAAGAGCTGGTATGTTTCAAATTGTTTTATTTCCAGCCTTTCAGATGAATAAAGATGTCAACTTTTCAAGGAGGATATTCTTACCCAGATGGTCAGTTTTCAAGTTTTCCATCATTTCAAGAGAATCAACAATCACAATATGATTGTCATTATTCTGCAAATGATAATGATTCACAAAATAGAGATAATGCAAGTATGTTGTAGAATATGCTTATGCAGATTGAGGATAGTAAAAGGCAGCAAGAATCTGAATTCCAACAAGAGATGGACAAGAAGCTAGAGGAGCATGCTTATCAAGCCCATATTCAATAGCAACAAGCATTGGCTCAGCAAGATCAAGGTCATCAAAGGTATCTTGCTGAGCAATACAAGAGAAATGAAGCCAAGATTGCAGGAGGGTTAGAAGAACAAAAGAAGGTTCATGAAGGAGTGTTGCAAGCTCAGAAGGATGCCTATGAAGAGTTGGAAGTTTGGAAGAATATTTGTGAAAAAGTGGTTCAAGACCAAAGAAATCTGATAAAAACCATGTTTGATAGAGGTAATGAATTTCATTTAGAGAAAGAAAAAGAATTAAGAGCTCATGAGGAGTTTCATGAGAAAGAGTTTTGGGATCAGTAAAAGAAGATAAAGGTCTGGGCTTCTACAACTAAAAAGTATAAGAAGAGCTATCAGATGCAGATTGAGAAGTGTATCCAGCTGAAAGAAGAGAAGGAGACCATTGAACAGAAGGTTGCTGATCTAAAGAAGGTTCTTTTTGAGCAAGATGAGACAAAGAAGATTGTAGCAAATCAGAATAATTGTGCTGATCATAATGTACTTCTACAAAAGAATAAGGAAGAAGAAGAAGAAGATAAATTTTGGGATGAGATGGAGAAATTTTTCTTTCATCTTGATTTCAAGCCCGCACTTCCAGAAAGTACCTACAAGCTACGGGAGGAGATTATTTCCAGCCAGCATAATGATGAGTAGATCAATCAGACTGAAGTAATTTCTCAAGAACCTAAGGCTATCAAGGAAGGCTCCAGATTCATTATCTCTCATGGCTATCCTATCAGGCATTTGGCCAAGATGGACGGTGGCAAAGAACAGAAAGTTGTGCCAACATCTCTTCATGATATCCAATCAAAAGATGTAGCTTAGAATGAATCAAAGCAGCTTGTTGTCCCAATTGACCAAGTGAATAAAGTCTTGTTGGTTCTTCATCAAATGTTGCTAATCGCTAATTTTATTTGGAATGATGGTGTTTACAGTCAACTGGTTCAAGTAAGTGAAACTCATATCAATCAGATCCTTGTTGGGCAAATGACTATATATATCTCCTATGTTCATCTCATGATAGCTTTCCAGAAGCATGTGGATTATTGTGAGCTTAAAAGGATGGGAAGTTATTTTTCACAATCAGTGAATGGTTTTGTTTAACCAGGGTTTGTGGCTGTTTAGGTTAGGGTAGGTTAGTTTTCCAGTTTCCCTAAGTGTTGTCAAGCACAAATAGGTCAGTTTTAGTTTTATTTTTCCCAGTTTTCAATAATTCTTCAGGTTTGCAAGGTCTTCCAAGGTTGCTGCCCAAATCTGCAAACACAAGAGAATCATTCCTTAATGATCATGAATACATCTACAATTTGTGATAATGAAGTTTTTACTTCACCATCACAAATTATAAACATACCCGCAATCATTGGGGAAGGGTTTTATTATATCCATAGATTAGGTTTAGGGTTTCTGTAGGTGATTAACAGACTCAATACCCAATGGACTATTTTAGGCTACTGGTCCCAATGTCAAGCAAGCAGACATCCATCAGAGGTCGCTAGAATTGTTACCCAAATTTTTCACATGTGGGATAGTAGTCATTACAGTTAAAAATTTGCATAAAGAGACATCCTTTTAACATTATTGTTCAGCCAATGCCGATGCATACATTACTATTACATTCATATTATCAGATTTTATTTGTACTCTAAGTTTTGATCAAATTCACACTTTCATATTCATAAAAGATCATTACATTGTGCATTCATCAAGAATGTATTAGACAAGTATTCCTTCAAGGTCACATCTTGCATACTAAAACTCAGAGGACATGTGCAGAAAAGAAAGTAAAAGAGAGAAGCATGATGAAGACTAGGGTCTACGTATTGCCTTTAAGAGGTCTTCTAGTTTCTGGAGTTGTTCATCTATGTCTTTTGAAGTGTTCATCCTAGGTCTTCTGTTGGTCCTGTATCCTGCATCATGGTGTGAAAGAGATATTAGATCCAATTGGATCTAAGCAATACATTGTTCACTAAAAAAAAACACCATGCATCAGTCAAACTTCCTGAACTGCATATTAACTAATGATATCGATGTAATAGAAAGGTATGTATTTACATTGATAGAATAATAACATAAAAAAGACATATCTTTATAAAACCCTTTGCTACATATTTAAAAATTTGTTCATGGGTGTCACGAGCCCGTGCTCAAACCTCATGAACATTGTGCAAATGTTCAAATGGTGCAGCAAAAAACAAGTTATGTGTGTGTGCAAGAGATGTACTTATATGCAAAATTCAACATTGAGGTGCAAGAAAATGATTGAACTATATTAATATTGATGTGAGTTATGTGCCTATGAAATGTAGTACATAACAAGTCGCTACAAGGTACATACATGTTGTTATAGATTTCAGACACTATGGATGCTGATATGCAGATGCTAGAAGAGTGGGAACAGTATTATCAAATGTTGTTATGAAACATGCATAACAAAGAATAATGATCAAATAACAGAGTATTTATGCAAGAATAAACAATGATTTGAAATGTTGTTATGTAAATTCAGATAAGAAATGTAGTATTTATCATAATGAAGGCCAAATTCTATTACTGTTATACATGAAAATCAAATGATGGTGTTGTACATGTCACTGTGATCTACCTTTTTAAAAAAAAAAGTGATATGCATATGCAAGGGAGAATGCAGTTCATAACTGTGCATATTAACGATCAATAAAAAGTTTATGCAAAATAGAGAAAACAAGAATTGTATTGGTGTGATTGAAATGGCAGGGTTATGTATCTATCAAAGTAAATAATGTTGTTATTGATGCAGCTTTCATGTTTGGAAAACAAATTATAAGTTCAGTGCATGCAGCTTTCTATTCAACCAGATTCAGAATGCAGAGGATGTATCTTTTTATATTTGAACTTCATGTCATAAAGGTTACCCATGGGAGTCATGAGCCCATTCTCAAACCCCATGGGTGATATGTTGTGTCATGGAGTAATCAGTGTATTTTTACACCGTTTCTTACACAGCAGATACAAAATGCATAAAAGAAGACAGCAAAGATGCCTCAAATTCAAATACAAACAGCATTGTCTCTGTACAAGACAAAGACTATAGACGTCCAGTGGAGGAGTAACATGTGGTTATCAACAGAGAGAAAAACTCAAAATGGGTTAGGGTTTTTATGCATGGAGAGTCCGAGTTTAATAGTTAAAGAGGAGGCACCATATGTGATGACAGGACTCAAAGTAAAACAAGCCGAGTTCATATCTTCAACCAACAGACAGTGAATAGCATATTACTCTCAGATGGAAAGAGACAAAGCCCACATCAAATGCATCTGATAAATAGAGCAGTAAAAAATACGAGGTCCACTTATAGACAGTGACATCTTCAACATTTTTAAAGAGCAACTGGGTGATGACGGAGAGGAAGTTACTTATCTATGAGTTGCGAAGTCAAGACATAATAAAAGTCGAATTCCAGATCATGAGGAGACGCCATATGTCATGGCTTGAAATTCAAAGGAGAAGCTTCTGTGGCAACAATAAGAGCCTGATCTCTTCAATAACATTGAGTAACTAAAAATTTAAGTTCAAAGATGTAACAGACAGCATGGACTCCAAGTCCCGAGTTGCGAACTGTGGTGGAGACAAAAAAGAGCCCAAGTTCTTACGTTCGAAGGCATGCATAAAACTTCAAGTTTTATAAAACAAAAAAGAGCCTGTAGCATTTTGAGGAGCCCAATTTCTATGCAGATATGGAACTCAAGCTCCTTGAAAGATATATAGCAAAGGCGCCATGTTTCATGGCGGTAGTCCCCAGGTGGCAAGACAAGCTGCAGCATTAAACTCAAGTTTCAAAAAAAAGATACATGTGCAGCGCCATGTAATCTGGCATCTAATTCTCTGGTCAAAATGAAGATGAAACCCAAATACTAGTTGATAATGGAGAGCCCGTGTTCTGTATGCAACCCGAGCTTCTTGAGGAGAGGCTTCCAGTTTAAGTGCAATCACGTTATATATGCAGTCAAAGTACCACATAATGAAGAACCCGAGTTCAACTATAGAAGGGATGCATAAGAAATGCCTCACATTATGACATATGATTCCAAATTGATAGCTCAAGCTTAGTGAAGTAAGGAAAACAGTGAGGAAGTTGTAGATATGGCAGTGCTAAACTAAGAAAAACCCTAGCTTCTTTCTTCCTCCAAACTGCAGATGCGAAAGATGAAATGCTAAAAAATGCCTATGTTTAATTTAATAGACTTTGAGGTCCATCAAAGTACAAAGAGGAGTTAATATCCAGCTTAACTGCAGTGCTAGATAACTTAGCCACCGAGATATTTTGCATTGTGTTGGTTATGATGGAGTTAGCCTAAACTTTAGTATCAGCTTTGCAGATAGGCTTGGGTTAGCTTAGCTAGGTCTCGGCTTTGGCTAACAGTTAGGGTTTTTTAACATTTTGTGTCAGTTATAAGTGGGGTTAGGCTTATGCAAATCTAACCCATGTTTTATACCTTTGGGGTCTTTTATGCATTTTGGGTGGATTTTGTTATATTATGTAAAAAAAAAGTTGGTAATTATGTAAAAAAAAAAAGGATGTAAATCTTTTAAAATGCCAACATAGGTTATCCCATTTTTGAAATGAGCCTTTGGGGGCTACATTTTAGGGCACTAATCATGTCTTAGATTTAGGGATATGTCATTTTTGGGCGGACTTGGATAGGCTAACTTTTAGGCATGATTTTGGCCTAAGAATCGGGATTATCTTTCTGTTTGGAGGAGAGTTTTGGAGGGAGATGTCATTTTCGAGATTAGCCATGTGGGCTATTTAGTGGACCTTTTACTTCATAGTTGGTAGTTCAAAATTTAGAAAAGAGGTGCTTTTAGTGAACTGTTGGTTCCTGTAGACCTTTTTTATGCATTTTGTATCCATTGGGTTCAGAATCAGGGGAGAAGGTTCTTTGAGTGAACCATTGGTTCCTAT
>MU225139.1:301508-322386 GCA_018584345.1 Thuja plicata | reverse complement strand
TCCTGTAGACCTTTTTTATGCATTTTGTATCCATTGGGTTCAGAATCAGGGGAGAAGGTTCTTTGAGTGAACCATTGGTTCCTATATACCTTTTTACATGTTTTTGTAACCATTTTATAGGTTTTGAAGGACAATAGAGCAGGCTTCTTATTACATTATTTTTCTGAGTATCAAATCCATTCCTATTCTTCTTTTCTATATTAAGTGTTTCATATTTTGAATGATCTGGTAAAGTGAATTGTTTTCAGATTCCTTTCCTACGTTACCAAAAATTAGGCCTTTTTCGCAGAATATGTAAGTTTGTTGCCAGTTTTTACTGTTTGTGGTTTAAACCCTAATAGTTGAATGCTAGTCAACCTTTATTTTGAATAAAGAATGATAAATGAATCTCAGTGATCTTGTCATTGTGAATGCCGATTTGAAGATCCTGATAGATTTGAAGCAAGTTTTGGTGTATCACCCCATTTTCACTTTCAGTTTTAATCCTTTTTCCCTTTTCCCCATCAAGTTTCAAATCAGAAGGTGATATCCCAAATTCAATAGGAACCGGCCTAGAATCCGGAGACTCCTTCTTAAACATAGTACACCGACAGCTAGAGGAGGTTTCCATTGTTAGGATGGAATTGTCGTGTAGCCCTAATGCCTGAGTTGGGGTGGCAATTCTAAGTGTGAACAGTGCCAATTGATCAAGTACCCTTGTGATTTCCCATAACTCAACCATTTCACTTGGTCTTCTTGTTAAATGTCCTTCATCAATCAATAGATATGGTACTCAAACAGATAGCAATAGTCTTACCAATTAAGGTTTGACATCAATGACAAAACAAAAATTGTTTCCATTGTAACTTTCCAACAATCTCCCTCTTTGGGATTGATGGAAACACTAAACAATAAAACAATCATTTTCAACCATAGTTACCATAAAATCCAAAAATTCTGCCTGTATTCCTTGATATGAACAAATCTTCATTAATGTCTTTAGCTTCATTCTGATTCTCATCTTGTAAAACTTTTCTCCTATCTGTGTCTGTGATCACACTAAAATCTTTCATTAATCGCTCCCTCTTTGATAATAAAGTAATCTCTTCCTCTTTCAGTAAACTTCTCCCTTTATCTTTAAGTATAGTAAACTCTTCATTTTTTAGTAAAATTCTCCCTCTTTGACAACAATGCCAAAGACGTTGACATCTTCATCATGCAGATTCTTCTGTTCAAAAATTTGTATCATGTTGTTCCTATCATCTTGCTTATGACTCATCCTCTTTTATGTTCAAGTCTGTCTTTCACATCTTTAGGCAGCATCCTAAAGTGTGAATACCTGTGTATCAATGTGTGAAATATTATGAATATAACATTTGATGCAACAGTTCCGTTCTGAACTAATTAGCCTCAGTTAGGGGAATCACCCCTAATTTACCTCACAGATACTCATGAGCATCCTTGGGTAGTGCCTTTGTAAATATGTTTGCTAACTGTTCCTTAGTATTCACATATTCCAGTCTCACTTCCTTTTTCTAAACTAGGTCCCTCAAGTAATGATCCTTGATAGCTATATGCTTTGTCTTAGAGTGCATCACACAGTTCTTAGAAATATTAATGGCACTCGTGTTATCACAATATATGACAACTAGTTCTTTGATCTCCTCTTTCATACCTTTCAGTAGTATCTTCAACCACACAATATTAGAACAATTAATTGTTGCTGCTACATACTCGGCTTTAGCTGTAGATTGTGAGGTGCAATTATGTTTCTTTCTTGTCCATGAAACTAATCTTTTTCCCAAAAGAAATGCTCCTCCTGTGGTGCTTTTTCTATCATAAACATTTCCATCCCAATCAAAGTCAGTGTAAAATCTAAGCTCAAACTTATCATTCCTTTTGTAGTACAGAACATATTCATCTGTTCCTTTCAAATATCTCAGAATCCTTTTCACTTCCATCATATGAGTTTCCTTGGGATTGGCATAAAATCTCACAACAATACCAACAACTAGTGCAATATCAAGTCTACTGTGTACAACATATTGCAGCTTTCCAATCATGGATCTGTAAAGGGTTTGATTTACTTCTTTTGTATCATCATTTTTTGTTAACTTCTATCCAGTAGCCATGGGTGTACTCACAGGTTTTGAATCTTCCATTCCAAAAAAATTTAGTATCTCCTTAACATATTTTGATTGAGTAATATAGATATCATTCTTCATCTGATATATTTGTAAGCCAACAAATTTTTTTTATCTCACCAAACATAGACATCTCAAATTTAGTTTGCATCTCCTTTGCAAATGCTTGGCATAACACATCTTGTCCACTAAATATAATGTCATCAACAAAAAATTCAACTAATAAAGTACCTTTACATTGCTCTGTCTTCAAATGCAGATTTTTGTTATCATTGGTTCTTGCAAATCCAATCTTTATCAAGTAATTGTGCAATCTCTCATACCATTCTCTTGGTGCTTGCTTCAATCCATATAGTGCTTTGTGTAATCTGCAAACCATGTTCCTCTTACTTGGGTCTGCAAATCCATCAGCTTGTTCAATGTATACTTCTTCTTCTAATATCCCATTTAGGAATGCAGACTTCACATCCATCTGATAAACTTTAAAAACTTTGTAGTCTGCATATGCAAGTAATGTTCTTACTCCTTCTAATCTTGCAACTGGGTCGAATGTTTCTCCATAATCAATTCCTTCCTCTTGTGGATAACCTTTGCATACCAGTCTAGCTTTGTTTCTTGTTACCTCTCCATGTTCATTCAGCTTATTTTTTAATACCCACTTAGTACCAATTACATTCTTTTCATTTGGCCTAGGTACAAGTGTCCAAGTCTTATTCTTCTCAATATGTTTGATTTCTTCATTCATGGCTTGTATCCAGTCTTCATTGTCTAAAGCATCTTTTACTATTTTAGGTTCAAAATCACATAATAAGCATGTATCTTCTCTCAACTTGCTTCTTGTCATGACTGCAGAGTCCTTTGATCCTGTGATTTGATCAAGTTTGTGGTGCCTCCTTACATACTTTTCTAGAGTAGGTTCTTTTTCTGGTTCAAATTGATCATTCATGTTTAATTTAGGTTGATTCTTTGAATCAACATCTCCATCAGATAACTCAGCAATTACCTCCTGTTGCCCAGCATCCTCATTCTATGACTCGGCAGGTGCTATCTGTTGCTCGGGAACCTCTTTCTCAGGTTCAAGTAATGTATCATAATCTTCCTCATCCATATAGACAAATGATTTGTAACTCTCAAGTTCCTGTGTGCTTTCAGCTTCATTTCTGTCTACATACTCATCAATTCTAACATTTGCACTTTCCAAAATTTTGTTAGTGTTAGAATTAAAACATTTGTAAGCTTTACTTTTCATTAAGTAACCAAGAAATATGCCTTCCTCACCTTTAGCATCATGTTTTCCATTTCTATTATCCTTTAGTATAAAATATTTTCTTCCAAAAACTTTGAAATATTTTACATTAGGTGCATATCCATACCAAAGCTCATAAGGTGTAGCATTAGTACCTTTCTTAACTTGTACTATGTTCATGGTACAGACTTCTTTACTTACAAATTCTCTTCAATATTTCTATGCAACATTTTTCTCCATCATTAATGTTCTGGCACAATCCATAATAGATTTGTTTCTTCTCTCAGCAATACCATTATGTGGTGGTGTCCTAGGTGCGGACATCTGTCTTTTTATTCCTCGGTCATTGTAGAACCTGTTAAACTCATTAGAAATAAACTCACCTCCTTTGTCGAATCTCAAACATTTCAGACTTTTACCTGTCTCCTTTTCAACTTTTGTCAAGTACCACTTAAATAACTGGAGTGCATCAGATTTTTCTTTAAGAAACTCAATAGTCATCATTCTTGACTAATCATCAACAAATAGAATGAAATATATATCTCCACAGTAACTTTTCTCACCAATGGGACCACAAAGGTCAGTATGAACTAATTCCAGTATTTCCTCGGAAGTATGAGTTTTTCTCTTGAAACTAGATTTAGCCATCTTTCCCAATTGACATTGCTTACACATTGCATTTTTAGGTTTCTTTAACTTAGGCATCCCTCTAACCTTTTTCAATTTTCTTATGCTTACCAAGTTATCAAAGTTTACATGACACAACCTTTTATGCCATAACCAAACATCATTATATTGTGCAAAACAAGCATGTCTCATCAGTTAAATCCAGATAGAACAAGTTACCTTTTGTTTTCTAACCACTTCCAACTAGTTCTCCAATGGAATCATAGATCTTTGCTTTCCTCTGGTGGAATTCAACTCTGTAACCAGAAGTATTCAGCTGTGCAACACTCAATAAATTATAGTTAAGGTCATCAACCCAATATACATTGTCACATATGATCTTGTCAGTCAGGTTATTTGATCCTTTACCTTTAAGAAGACATGGTGCATCATTACCAAATTTAACATAATCGCCATTACACTGATCTAGGGTCTCAAATTTATCCTTATCACTAGTCATGTGATGTGAACAACCATTGTCAATAATCTAATGGTCACCTTTACTCATATAAGAAATTAGTGCAGTTTTTTCATCATCATCAGAATCATCTTTTATAGCAACATACACAACTTCTATATCATTTTCATCAGATTTGTCAAAATCATTGTCAAAAGCTTCTTCATCTATATAAAAATATCTCTTACCTTTGTCTTTGTAATCCTTATACTTTCTGAAGTCTTGGTCATCCTTTCTATCTTTGTACTTGTTGTCTTTTCTTTCATCTTTATCATTCTTATCAGGACATCTAGTAGCAATATGACCAACTTTGTTACATGAAAAAAAAATGATATGAAGTTTACCTTTGAATTTTCCTTTTCCTCTAGATAGTCTTCTTGCCATAAGTGCTTCCATTTCTTCTAGATCATCATCAGTAGTGTCATTGTCACTATTCACACATTTCTTTCCTTTCTTTGATTTGTTAAGAACCAACTGGGATCTAAATACATATTCAATAGCTTGTAGAGTTTAGTTGTCAAATTTTGACATCTCAAATGCAGTAAGTCTGCCTACCAGACCTTCCAAAGTCAAATTTCTATTAGGAGTACATCTTAACTCTTGAATTGCAGAGACTCTGATAGCATAAATAGGAAGAAGTGTTCTCAATACCTTGCTCATAATGGTGTTATCATCAATGGTTCCCCTAGCTCCTCTAATAGCATTTACAACTTCCTTTATCCTACTATAATATTGAACTATATTTTCTCCTTCTTGCATTTTCATTTCACCAAAATTATCTCTTAAGCTTTCACATTTGGCTCTAAGTACATTTGCATCACCTCCATAGATGGTTGCAAGGACATACCACATTTTCTTTGCAGTTGTACAATTTTTTATGTCTTCAAACTCATGATAGTTCAGTGATGATGCAATCTCCAGCATTGCTTGATTGTGCTCATTTTCTCGTAACTGTGCAATTGTGGCAGGTGCAGTGGGGGATACATAATCATGTTCAACATAGTGCTTAGCAGAATCACGAATACCATCCAGATGCAATTTCATCAAACTTTGTCATTCAAGGAATTTATCTTTGTTCAACTTTGGTACCTCCTTTTTATACATCTTGATCGTTTGCTCCAAGTACCTTCAAACTATTTTCAAGAGACCAAAGCTTTGATACCAATTGTTAGAATGAATTTAGAATAACTGAGAGGGGGGGTGAATCAGTTATCCTCAGGTCTAGATATGCCCATTTAAACTTTATACCAATTTGAACAACTCAGATCTGCTCGGCAACAATAACATAAAATAACAACATATATATGTAGTTTACTATTTAGATGTAATCAACTTGTAGAAACTTAACAGTAAAACACAACATAAACATTCACACAAATTGACACCAGTATTTAACGTGGAAACCCAATATGGAAAAAACCACCAATAACATGCTATCAAATTTTCACTCTTCTGAAGTGAGCTCTGTTAGGAGCCAACCCTGTTAAAGGTTACAAAACACATTGCTAAATGTGACCTGGTTAAAGGATTTAATCACCCTGTCAGGATTGGCCTTGTTAGAGGACTTAGAACATTCCACTTAAATGTCACCTTGCTCAAAGGATTTATACATGACTGTTAGGTCAACCTGGTTAAAGGATTTTGAATGATACAATGGTTAGAAAGTAATCAACAGGTGTGATTTGATACATACAACTTACTTTGCAAATCCAGATCCAATTCATCTCTTATGCTAATTCACTGAGTGGCCTCCACTCTCATTTCAATCTTCAGATCTACTTGGAAATCCATCAAGCAATCACTTATACAACTCTTTGCTTCTCTGCTCAGCCTTCTCGCTTAGATTATGCCAATCAGTCAATTAACTATGTAATCCTCTTTCATACTATTATTTTTATCATGAATAACCCCTTGAGGTTATCATATAGCTCTTCATCTAGGTCAGATGAATATTTTTTCCACTTAATCAAGATCGTAGATCTTAGGTTAGGTCATATCCAACGAATCTTTCCATTATTACATTTAATTTATTTCTCCAAAGCAATCACTAATTAAATCTTTGATCCATGCATTAATTACAGTTACCCGTGCATTTAAATAGTGTGGATCAAACATGCTTATCCTTAATTAACTTTACATATCCCAATAAAATCAACTATGTCGGCCAGAGATCTCAAATCTCAACAATTACCAAAATACTGCTACTCGACCAACATTGTGTTTCCTTAGAAATTTACTAACACTTGGCGAACACTAGAAATTATGCTTGGCATACACTGGTGCTCGGTCGACATAAAATTTCTCAGCACAATCAATACATATGGTACTCAAATAGATAGCAATAGTCTTACCAATTAAGGTTTGACATCAATGACAAAACAACAATTGTTTCCACTGTAACTTTCCAACAGTCTTTCCAACAAGAAAAGGTTACCTTTTGTCTGCTCACCGGTTCCAATCAACCTTCCTGATTCATTGAATATCTTTGCCTTCTTATTTTCAAATTTTACTCGGTGACCTGTATTATTCAGCTATGAAACACTTAACAGATTATAATTCAGTCCTTTTACCTTGTAAGCATTTTCACATTTGATCAGGTTATTCAACATTATAGTTCCTTTACCTTCAACTAGACAAGGTGTATCATTTCCCATTCTTACTGAACCACCATTATAGTATTCAAAATTCTTAAACTTTTTTTTATCACCAGTCATATGGTGAGTGCAGCCACTATCTATGATCCAAACATCATTCTTACTAACTTTATATATGAGTGCAATTTCTACATACCTTTCTTCTTCTTCGTCTGAATCATCCTTCATGGCTACAAATACCATCTCAATGTATTCTTCTGATTTGGTGTCAGTGTCATCAGCTCTATTCTCATAAAGGTAACAAGATTTCTTCCCTTCGTCCTTGTAGTCTCAGCTATCTCTTTTGTCATATTTTTAGTTGCTTCAATAATCTTTGTTATCACCTCTATCAAACTTCTTCTCATATGATCTGTCATTTCCTCTGTCATCTTTTCTTCTGTTAGGACATCTTGCAGCAAAGTGTCCAACCTCTTTACAATTGAAACATACAAGTGTTAATTTACCTTTGTATCTACCTTTGCCTCTCTGCAATCTTCTTTCCATTAGTGCTTCAATCTCATCAAGTCCTTGATCCCCATTATCACTTTCACTATAATTTCTAATAGCATGTCTATGACTTGAGTTACTTATCTTTAAAGAAGATTTGAATGCAGGTTCTATAGATGGTCAGACACTATTATCAAAGTTATTCATCTCAAATGAAATCAGTCTACCAATCAGACTATCTAGAGTAACTGTACTATTTGCAACTGCTCTCATTTCTTGAATAGAAGAAAATCTAATAGCATATACAGGCAGTAAGGTTCTTAATATTTTACTTACCACTGTCTCCTCTTCAAGTACACCTCCAACTCTCTGAATAGCATTAACTACCTCTTTGATTCTACAGCTAAACTGAGTGATATTTTCTCCTTCTTTCATCCTTAGGTCATCAAACCTCCCTCTTAGGATTTTTGTCTTTTCTCTTAGTACATTAGCATCTCCTCCATGTACCAGCTTCAAATTATCCCACATTTTCTTTGCAAAGGTGCAGATTTTGACATCTTCAAACTTAGCATCGGAGAGTGATGAGGCAAGTTCTATCATCATGAAATTATGCTCATGCTTTACTCTTAATTTCTCAAGAGTGTGAGGTCCTTTAGGAAACACATATTCAGTATCAAGGTATTGAGTAACATCATTTCCAATACCTGATAGGTGGAGTCTTATTCTACTTTTCCATGATGCAAAGTTGTCTTTATTCAACTTGGGCACATCTCGTCTATTCATCTTGTGATCTTTTTCTTGAGTTGTTAAACTCCCTTTCTAAGAACACAAGCTCTGATACCAATTGTTAATAATAACTGAGAGGGGGGTGAATCAGTGGCCTAAAAAATATTCCAATTAATCGATTCAAAAAATTAGTACCACAATATTAAGCTTCTACTTATCTTCAGTCCTATAAGATGAATGCCTTCAAAATATACTTAACAAATTACTACTGTTGGGAATGCTTTGTTAAACTTATTTTGTATGTTTACCGAATAGCAGTTGGTTAATTTACCAAAAAATAGTAAATAATCTAGAGTATACCAATCAATCCAATTAAGCTATCTGTAATTAAAAACACTAAAGTAATGACTCATAAACACATTGACACATGGATTTTTAACGTGAAAATCCAGTTAAGGGAAAAACCACTAGGGACCAGTAACCCAAAATTTTCACTCTTCTTAAGTGAGCTCAGTGAAGAGCCAACCCTGTTAAAGGTTAAAAACACACTGTTAGGTGTGACCTTGTTAGAGGATTTAAAATTTTTAGTCTATCACTTGATATCAGGCATCTCTATGCTGCCTTCCTTGATCAAACACTCTCTTGGCCTGTCAATAGGTATCTGGAATCTCATGCTATCTTCATGATCAAAATTTTTGATACTCCTTGGGATGTATCTCAATATAGAAAGGATCTTTAAATCCTACTCGGTTAAGAGACTTTCTAAATCAATGGTTAAACAGAAATAGTATGATTTGTTCACATATACAACTTATACTTGCATATTTTCAGATCTATTGTAAGCTCATAAAACTAATATGATCAATATGTCCTTTTAATACCTTTGCTCCACTTTACTTTTGCTCGGTGATGTTGTGTTCTGTTGCTCGGCGTCCACAGAAAAATTTAGCTCTTTCCTCAAGTTGGTTGATCAGCACTGTATGAAGTTGTTCTTCATCAGTTTCTCTTCAGCATCCTCTTTTTCATCCAATCCCCTTAATTTGTAATGAATTAAGTTCTCTTTATAGACATGATATCACCGTTTATTAGGTTCTTGATTTTCTTGATCTTGGTGTGATCCGCAATCTTAGCCAATCAAATTTAAATAAAAACTCATGTTTTATCTCGTAGAGATCTTCTTGCCAACTAGACAAAACAACTTTAAATCCTTTACTTATCTTTGGCTTCATCTTATCAATGAAAATAATGATAACTACCAGTTAAGTCCATATTTAGCTCTGCCTGCTAGATATTTTGTTGTTTTTGAACTCAAGTTAATTTCGGTGTTTTAACTCTTTGTAGATACGGTCAACACTTCAGTTCTCCTCGGTATTCTCTGTCAGTTTACATTATGATTCTGGCCATCGGTTATGCTTGCGATTCTTCTCTTCGATGTTCTTTCTCGGGCATCACTGTGACTTGACTTTTGGTGATCTTTGTCCGTCGGGTTCCACTAGTCGTCGGTGTTTGAAGTCACATAGTGAATTCTTGTCTTTTATGTATTACTGAAAGCATAATCTTTATCTCCCTGATTCTCTAAAGTCTTTGACACTTTGATTATAACCGATTAGATTATATCAGGTTGACATTAATGACAATACAATCCATTTACTGATTTAATGTCTTGCATTATCTTTTTGTATTTTGGTGATCAACTTCACATCTTCAAACATTCAATCAGTTAAATTTTATCATGTTCTCCATGGGATCTTATAAATCTCCTAGCCCGAATGGCTTTCCTCCGGCTTTCTTCCAGCATTTATGGGAGATTATCAAGTATGATCTTATTCACGCAACCTGTGATTTTGTTCAAACTGGAAATGTCCTAAAAAAACTTAACAACACCTATATTGTTCTGGTACCTAAAGTTCAGGACCCACATAGCATGGGAGAATTCCACCCCATAAGCCTTTGCAATGCTATATATAAATTCCTTTCCAAAATCATTACCAATAGAATTAAACCCCTGCTTGGATAAATCATTCATCCCAACTAGAAGGGTTTTGTGTCGTGTAGACAAATTTTAGATGCGGTGATTACCTCCCATGAGATCATTCATTCTGTGGAAAAAGGAAAGAATTTTGGAATGGTGCTAAAGTTGGATATATCTAAGGCGTACGACAAGGTTTTTTAGGACTTCTTGTATACGGTGCTAAGAAAATTTGGGTTTCAGGAAAGATTCATTAAAATCATAAAGGTGGTGGTGGAAATGGTTGACTTTGTGGTTCTGGTCAATGGCTCCCCTAGGGGTCTTTCAAGCTAGAAAGGGGATTGCAACAAGGGGACCCCCTCTCGCCCTACCTATTCTTGTTGGTGGCGGAGGTGCAGGCTCAAAACCTTCTGAAGTTGGAATGAATTGGATCTATTGCTGGTTTTAAACCGGCCTCCACACTTCCTCTGGATGTTATCCAATAGTTTGTGGATGATACGTTCCTTTTTGGAAAAGCCTGTATAAGAGAATCTAGGGAGTGGAAAAATATATTGAATTCCTATGCGGTGGCTTCTAGTCAAGTGATCAACTACTGTAAAAGTAAAATTTATCTCTTCAATAATGAACTGAGAACCCAAGAGAAGATTGTGGAATGTCTTGGTTGCATGGGGGTTGTGCTACCAAACACCTATCTGGGGCTCTCGCTCACGGTGAAGGAGGTCTTAGACCAGTTTTGGAACACCATTCTAGAGAAATTACAAAAAATCTTGTAGGATGGAAGGGGAAGGTTCTAAGAAATGCAGGGAAACTTCAATTGTTGTTTGTGACCCTTCAAGGAATACCTATTTACTTCTATTTTCAAAATCACTGACAGAATGGGGGAGAAGTTTGATAAAATCTAGAGAAATATTTTGTGGATGGGGTGGAGGAAAAAGCCAGAATGAACTTGGTCAGATGGGACACGGTGTGTCAACCGAAGCTGTTAGGAGGGTTGGGAGTGAGGAAAATGAAATATCTAAACAAGGCTTTGATAACCAAAATTGGTTGGCAACTATTTAGAGGAACCATTGGATGGAGCAAAATTATGAGGGCCAAATATTTTAATGATTCCGCCCAGTTCCCCTATTGTCAGAATTTTCCTTCTAGCTCTAAACTTTGGAATTTTATTGCTAAATGTAAGGGAACTCTATTTAGGGGATTGAAATGGATGGTTGGTAATGGTTCTTAGATCAGTTTCTGGGAGGACTGGTGGTTAAGCGATAAACCCCTGGGTTAGGACAATTATGGTCTCATTAGGGCTAGACTGGTATCTCATTTTGGGAGAAAATTTAAAGATTACATATCTAAAGATATAAAATGGAAAAATTTGGTAGAAGCTTATCTTGAACAGGCCCAAGTTCCTCTTTATGTCAAGGAGATTCAAAATCTTTTGGAAGGCACTAGGATCCCCCTCTCTCAGATAGAGGATAAGGTTTTCTGGTGTCATAATAAATCAGGGGAGATCACAGTGAAATCTGTGTATTTAGCCAATTTAAAGATGGCAGCGGATGAGAAAATTTGGGGAAATGTGTGGATCCCTTAATTGATCCCTAAAATCAATTTCTTCTGGTGGACTGTGTTACATGGTAAAATTCTCACGCTAGATAACCTCCACAAGCCGGGAGTTCAGCTGGTCAATAGGTGCGTAATGTGTAAAAATTAGGTTGAGACCATTAGCCATCTCCTTATTCATTGTCCCTGTGCATCAATGGTGTGGTTCAAAATGATGAGCAAAATGCAACTGGATTGGGTTTTTATGGAGAATGTTGACCAATTTGTTTGCAACTAGGTTCACTCTTCGGTGCACCTGCTTATTAGTCTCCTATGGAGAATGTTACCCCCACATGTTTGTTGGATTCTATGGAAATAAATAAATAATTGGGTGTTTAGAGGGGAGGAAACGGATGTTGAGGGGACAGTGAGATCGACTGTCAATCTGCTGAAGGAAAACCTGGAAACCTGCCAGTGGAAAATTCCTCATTTCTCCCCTAAGGATTTAGATTGTAGACTGGCTAAGGTTTGGCATCTCCCTTCCTCCTTCTCTACATTTGATTTCTCGAAGGTGGTTGTGAGGATAAATACCAAGTGGACCCCCCCCAGAGGAAAATTTCACCAAGTTGAACTTCGACGGGGCTGTCTCTAATGGGATTGTTGCAGGTGGAGGTATTATCAGAGATCACTATGGGCAAATGATTATTGCCTATGTGGTTTATCTTAGGATGGGTTCTAACAATGTGGCATAAATCTCTGCTTTGTTTTGGGGCCTGAAGGTGGCAGTTTTTGTGGGAATTGAAAATTTGATCATCGAGGGTGACTCAAAAATAGTGATAGAGATGGTCAAGGGAAACTACAAGGCTAGCTGGAATATGTCCAATCTATTGTAGGAAATCTAGTTACTTCTCCCTAGGCTGGATGAATTCAAATTGTAGCACATCTACAGAGAGGGAAATGTGGTTGCAGACGAGCTGGCTGCCACGGGTCTTTCTATGCAAGGAACTAAGTGGTGGAGAAATTTGAATTTGATGACCAAGCAAACAGTTTTTCTCATTGAGAATGAAACAAAATTAAATGATGAGGCATGTGGATGAAGCTGAATGGACAAGAAAGGTGGCTTTTAGTTTTATGAGACACAACACGAATTCAAATTTTAAAAGCGAAATGGGAAAGAAAATTAATTTTAGTATAATGCTGATAAGATGGGCTTTTATTGCTTATTTGGCTGAAAGTATAGGCACTTTAAATAAAAGCATCGATGTGGGGATTGGCACGCATCTTGGGAGCCTGATAAGATGGTCAGGCTTTGTTGGCATTTTAAATCCAAGATTTGCAATCATTTATTTTCATGGGCTAGCTTTGCTTTCATTTCGGCCACCCATGTGATTAGTACCTGATGTTTATAGTTTATTATAGCGTCTAGTTTTATTCCTAAGTGGATCTCTGTCATATGATTCACTGGTTGCATTCACTGGGAGTTCTACGTAGGTTTTCTATTTTGGTTTTGGGTGAAGGCTGGTCAGTGTGGTGGCAGAATGGGTGGGATGTCTCTAGAGCCTCAAGAAGAGAAGATTTCTGAGCACATTTCTGAAATGGGTGGTGATATGGTCTGTGTGGAGCCCTCCAAAATTGAAGATGGGTTTCTCAAAAACCCATGTGCGGTTACATACTTGAAGGATGGAGGCTTTTACCCTTACATGGAAGCCATGGAGGGTAGTGATGAACTCATTTCGATGCAGCTGGTTAATTCTTGGATGGATCATAAGATTAGCATAAATGGGATAACCTTTGAAATATATGGAGGGAGCTGAGAAAAGCCAAGAATCTTCCTAGATTTTGGCAAGTTTCAAATTACCCACGGTTGATTTATCTAAACAGAAGTTTTTTGATGAAAAGCACTCAAAGTCACCGCTCATGGCTACCTCACCGTCTGGTCTGCAGGTGGAATCAGACACTAAGAAGAAAACTGGGGGTAACAAGGATGAGGCCCAGGAGGAAAGTAAGGTGGAGGTTGAGGGTAAGGTTGAAGTTGAGGGTGACCTTAACCAAATGCAGGAGGATGTTAAGCGGCTTCAAGCCTTCTTTCAGGATTTAGTTTCCAAAAAGGACCTTCGAGAGGTTAAGGAGGAAATCAGAGAGCTGGGTGAAAGATTCAATAGAGTTGCAAAGTTTGCGGTCAAAGTTATGCATTCGGCAGCTACAACTCTTCAGTTGCTGCACATGGAGAAAGAAAAGAACCTTGGTGAGGTACAGAATGATGGGAAGTTATTCCAATTCCTTGCAGAGGAATGGCTTAAGTTGGTGCTTAATGAAGGGGGTAAAAACCCCAAGTAGTTTCTCTATTCCTTTTTGAAGTTTTGGTTTGTTAGCTGTTTTTGGTGGTTGGTCATTTTGGGCATGTCTGTTACTTTGTTTAACGTTGTTGGCCATAAAACTGCTACGTGGTCTCTTTCTTATGATATTTTAAACTTTTTAGGTACTAACGTGCAAAGACTGGTTACCAACTACGTGGTGAAGTTGGGGTATGTTGGTGTTAACAGGCTAGTTACCAACTTCATGTTGAAGTTGGGGTCTGTGGTTTCTAGTTTCTGATTTTTTTATTTTCAAAAAAGGGATTGGATAAGGGTGTGCTGACTCTGGTTATGTGTTGGTAGTCTTGCACTTCTCGTGCTGGCTTTGTTCTTTTTGAGTCAGCCCCCTTGTTTTGGCTTCTTTTTTAATCAAAACTTTTTTTTATCGAATTTTAGCTATTAATGATCAAAATTAAAATTTTCAAATCAAAACTTAATTTAAACTGTTCTATTTATTTGATTTAACACAGATATAAAGAAGAAGAAAAATAGAAAAATCAAATCATATAAAATGTAATCTAATTAACAAAAATCTAAACTAACTATCGAAATCTATTTAATTTAAAAATTACAAAAAATAATTATCAAAATCTAAGTAATCAAGAAAAACAAAAAATTAATTAATTAAGAAAAACTAAAAACTAATTAAAAATACTAATTAACGTTTATAGAAACTAAAATATAATTGACAAATTAAAAAGAAAACCTAAACTAATTTAAAAACTATTAAAAATATTAAAAAAAAAACTAATCTAATCTAATTAAATATTAAGAAACTATCATAAACTTGTTGAAAACCAAAGACTAACAAAGAAAAAAAAAAGCACCGATAAAAGAAAGAGAGGTTTTTTATATGTGCTTAAACATACATACAACCCTTAGCATAGAAAAGGCATGTGAACTATTCTTTTCTAGAACTCATTGAGATCACATTTCTCTGAGGTAGTCTTTTTCCAAATCTCTGAATTTGGCGCGATAGTCAAAGGAAGGATGCTGGCGGAGGTCATGGTGTTGGGCATTATGCCAGCTATTTACTTTTGTTTGAAAGTTGTTAAAGCCTTTTCATCAAAAATGTATTGTGTGCAACTAGTAAATCATTCCTCATAAAATATATATGAATCAAGTTTTTTTTTAAATCTCTTGTTATGGAAACATTCCTCGTCATGAAGAAATTAAACTAATACACATAAAGAGAAATAGGGCAATACAATCTATTGACTTCTATCAAAATAATATTTTAGAAAACTTCAAAATATTATTGCACATACCTTTGTTACAAAGTCTGTGCCATAAGATGGAAAAAAACTACCTATTTTTATATGCCAGAAATGTCTATGGAGATGTAACTGTGACACAATCAACACAAAATAGATTTGTTAAAAAACCTTTAAAAAGTCTGCAAGAAAATATCGCATAAGAAATATAATCTAAGACATTAATCCTAATCATATGACAGAAGCAAATATAGAAACAACAAATTCAAAATGTGGTTCTCGTACTTGCTAAAACCTTAATTTGATTTGATATCGATAAAGTTGCAGACACAATAGAATCAGTTACAAATTAGATGATTACTCTGTCAATGCTTTGCAGCTACCAATAACAGTTTTATTGTAATCACCCAAAAATAATTCCTTTCTGTTTTATTCTTCTTCTTTTTTTTTGTGTTTTTATTGGCGTTCCTTGATTTTGAATTATTTGTTGTTGTGAATGTCACGGTTGGTTCTGAACATCATGATTTACTTATGTTTGGGTTCACACCTCATTTAGATACTTCTCTATGAAGATATTAAATATTATTGGTCAGTTATGTGTGTTCTTCATGTTCTCACGGTCACATAGGAGTTTTCTGATCTTACGAAGCAATTTCCCGATCAGTGAATCTTGGTGACTCATATCTCGATGTTCTTAGATCTTTGCTGATATCTCTCTTGGATCATGCATCATTTCAACATATTGGCATTGAGATCTTATGATTTGGGTGTTAACCTATATTTGCACACGTTACGTTTTCTTAGTCTTGGGGAAATCTAATTGATCTGGCCGAGTGTTGTCGAGGCTCTATATATTGAGACAGTTGATCCTTGTTAAGCAATGAGGAAGTAGGACAACCTTATAAGGTTAGTATTAGGGTTTAGACCTGAATTTTTTTTGTAATTAGGCATGTATGTCAAAATTATATAATCTGCATGTTGCAAGCCAATGTAATGTAAATTTGGGATTTGTGATAATGCAAAGATCTGTTGTAGCATCTTAATTGTATATTGTTGTTTCTGAGTTGGTTGTTTCCATTGTGTTGACTCTTTCTACAAGTTTGGACCATCTCCATAGGGGAAATGCCTTCGAGGACTGTGTCAGATGGTATCAGAGCACGATTCATTCCTTTGATGGCAGGTCTGAGTTCCTAAGCTTGTGAATCCTTAGGTGTGTTTATTGTGTGGTGGTAGAGTGTAGTTCTGGCCCACAATAACAGAGGACTTGCACGATGTGGTTAGGAGGAGATCTGTTGCTGGTTATATGAGTTGTTAAGGTATCCCATTGGAGAATCGATCGCCAAAAGGAGGCAGACTGCAAGTGTGTTCAATAGATCACCAAGTGAGAGGCAATTGAATCCTTGTAGCCAGATCATCGAGTTGAGGTAGTTGCACCTGAGGATTGGAGAGATTACACCGAGAAGAATGAACCCTGAGAGGTTAAACACATGATGGAGGACTTTAAAAATGAGATGAGGACTGAAATCCAAAATGTATTGACTAGATTATGAAGGAATCCCGAGACTGGGGAGGAATATGAAGAAGTTTCTAAGGATTTTGATACTGTAGATAATGAGATCCTTGCAGATGAAGAAATATTGTTGAGAGCTATGGCACATGTAAGTAAAAGTCATACAAAATTGTAATTTTCCCTCTCGGGATAACAAATGAATTACTTCAATTTCTCACTCTTACGCTATCTAATCTTGTAGCTTGAGATACAAAATGGAGAGTATGATTGATATGACTTGCTACTTTCCCGCAAAATGATCTTTTTATATATTGGGGAACTTGCATGAATGACTAGCAGGATGGTATTTTCTTATATATCCAAAGAGTTATGTTATATCATGTAGTAGCACTAGTATATTTGAGGCCACATTCCAATGGCTATCTATCAAATATTCAACGTTTATCTATCGATTATCTGACATATACCATCGTTAGATTTATTTTGTCACAAATTTCTATAGAGATGGTAACTGTCGCTATTTTGACAGACTTAACCATCGAAAAACAACACAGAAATACACAATCTATAAGAAAATTTATGACACTACCCCTATCAGAAGTATAACCTTTCAATGGTTATCCAGTGACATTTCTGATGCTAACATCGTTGTTAGTTTAGCATCACCATCGAAAATTGGCATCAAACATGTAGAAAACCTGATAGTTATCCAATGACATTTTTTATGGTATCACTGTCGTTAGTATAAAATTGTTGTCAAAAATGTAGAAATCTAGACGGTTGTGTGGAGATATTTCTGATGGTAGCCCCGTCTTTACGATAGCATCATCATCGAAAAATGGTGTCAAAAATGAAGATTCCCCGACGGTTGTTCGAAGACATAGCCGACGGAAATCTCATCGTTAGTATAGCATCATCGTCGAACATTGGCATAAAAAATGTAGCTTTTTTGATGGTGTGGCAGAGAGATATCCAACAGTAAGCCCATCGTAAATATAGCGTCATCGTCGAAGAGAGGCGTCAAAATTGTGGATTACTCGACGGTTTCGCTAAGACATTTTTTACGGCAAGCCCGTCGTTAGTATAGCATCACCATCAAACATGGTTGTTGGAAATTTAGATATGCTGACGGTGGTCTGGAGATATTTTTGACGATATCAGCATTGTTAGTATAGCATCACCTTCGAAACAGTTGTCAGGTGCATCAAAATATCAACGGAGAGAAGCGCAAAAGATAACAAAGCTCAAGAGACCATTATAGTTGGTCTTCGTCTTTGGTCCATATTACTGAAAAAATGGTTTACCTTTCATTAACTCATCAAATCCGAGGATTTGAAAGAATTTAATAGAATATTTTCATGATACTGTCTATTATTTAAGTTGACATTATATGAATTTATCTACTTCACGCACTTGTCGATTATGAGGAAAGTGATAATGAAGGATCTCCTCTCGTGGCCTACATTACTCAAGCCACAGACGGGGATGCTTATTTATACTGTCTCCACAGCCAAAAAGTGTGGGAAATAGATAAATTTGTGGTGTCAAACTAAAATAATGTACATTATACATTAAAATATTATCTATTAAATTCTTTTAGATCAACACATTTGATGAGCTAACGAAAGGTAAAACATTTCCTCAATCATATGGACCAAAGACGGAGACCAACTATTATGGTCTCTTGAGCTCTGCTATCTTTAGCCCTAGCTACTGGATAAGGCCTGGAAGACTTATACCTGCCAATCATCGAGAATAATCATTGTCTTGCCTTTACGTACACTACACAGTATCCAATATATTACTAAAGATGAAGAGAAGGCATAAAATATGAATGGATAAACAGAACGAAAGATACAATAATATTATCTTGTTATTTACCTTCTCATAATTGACCAAATAATTGATTCCTTCATACCTTAAGTGTTGATGATCTGCAAAAGCGTAAGAGGTTTTGACGGTTTCATGAACAAAAGACTACGAACAATTTTTTTTGTCCCTGGGACCCTGAAATTTTGAGCTTCTCTTTGTTTTGCAAATAGTTTAACATTCTCTACTTAACAGGGCCAACCACGTGAAGGTGGAAGCTCATATGGGCCCTCCTAGGAGCATCTTATTACCCCTTACAACACTTTAATACCTCTAAGATGTATTCTTAGGGGTCGTAAAGGGTCATAAGGAGTCATAAGGGGTCATGGGACACAATAGCCAAAAAACATAAATGTAGGCATCATGGTCACAATTCTTTGAAAACACAACATAATTGAGTGGTATACCTAGATGATGCAATGCAACCACTACTCCTCCAATTCTAAGTTGACACTGTAGGGTCCAAAAACCATAGATAAGGATGGTTTTTGGATCCTACAATGTAAACTTTGAACTGGAAGAGTAGTGGTTGTGTTGCATCATCTGGGTATACCACTCAATTATGTTGTGTCCCCAAAGAATTGTGACCATGATGCCTACATTTATGTTTCTCAGCTGTTGTGAGATTAAAAGTCTTCTAAGGAACATGTCATGTCTATGTTGAACTACGTAGGGTTGTCACCAAGAAAAAGGTGTTTTCTGGTACAAAAGACTTAGCAGCCTCCAGGGCCTTTTGCTTGAATGCATTATACCCCTGGTGTACTTCATGGAAACATTTTGCATCAGGATTACAGCGAAATGTAAACCAAGATTCATATAGAGAAGATGGTGATTGATGAAGAATATTTGAAAATGATGATTGATCCAATTCAAATTGGTGCAACATTTTCAAATCTTCTTCATAATCTTCATCAAATGAACATTTTCAAATCTTCTTCTTTAGAATTGTCATCAAATGAAAATTTCAAATCTTCTTCATCATAATCATCATCTATTGAACTCAAAGCCCTGCATTTTTGCTTGGTATCAATGAAGAAATGGTTCCCTTAAAGATACAGAAGGTCCCAGGTACTTATTCATTGCTGGAATGTTCTGTATCTTTAAGGTGAACCAATTCTTCGTCGCTCACCATGAATTCTTCATCTTCTCTTTCCCTGTAGCAAGCAATGTTTAAAAATAAGTTTTTTGTAGCAAAAGAGCAGTATTTACAATGACAAGGACAATGAGGTGTAAATAATACAGTGGTAAAGAAAGACGGTGAGCAACACTATTAAGATGAGGAAGGTACTAATTTTTTCAGTATTGTCATGTATTTACAAATGATGTCATGGAAAATAATACAAATACAGTGCTTTCAAAAGAGGAAAAAGAAGTGAATTTATCATATTAAATGATGGACATATTCAACAAGACTGAAGTATATCTCAATTGTAAATAGGCGGGTCCATCATTTACATGAATACTAAGTTCAATTCTATGCCAATGCTATGAAGTAAGAGGAAAATAGGAAACATCTTCCAATCATATTTAAATCCAAAGATCATGAATTATATCCAAAATGTGAGAAGTAATCAAGAGTGCATTTCATGAGAGTATCATTTAATGACACCCCATAGATAGCATGATTTTGATAGTGTTTCTAAAAGACATCAAAGTGACAGTCCAAAGGTAGTAGGGAAAAAATTATTTGTTAAAAGAAGAGGTAGTTTATAAGTCAAGAGGTTTTCCTAAGACAATGTGTGTGATGAACTCAAAATATTTAAAGGAAAACATGGAGGTCATCATGCATTTTTTCCAACAAAAGATATAGTTTGTGAAATGAAAGATAACTTGGGCTTTGATACATTAAAATGGTATTAGAGATAGTGTTCTTTCCATCTTATGTGTTTGGAGTTCAACATGTTCCAACATTTTAGTCTTATATAACATAGCAATAAAACAACCACAGTGATAAAGGAATTTTGTTAGAGGTCAAGGATCCTCATCAATCTATATGTGAAATCAGTTCTTTATCTGTTTTATGTAATGATTTTGTTCAATGTGTATGTTTAGGTATCATTATTCATTATTGAAGATCTTAAGTTGATATCATAAGCATTGCAACATGTGGGATAGAATGGGCTCCAACAAGGGT
>MU225139.1:289999-301408 GCA_018584345.1 Thuja plicata | reverse complement strand
TATATATATATATATAATTTTAACTAAACCAACAATTTAAGATCCTACTTGTTATAATGTTTGTCTATAATAAAAGAAGGAAATGAAATAACTTTAAACAATAGCTTTCCTCAATATTCAAATAATAATCATAACATTTTGTCGCATACCTGAGCTTCTCTTCCTCATTTCTATATGTATTCATCTTGCCCCATCAATTCTTACACCTGCATAGATCTCTACACAACTCGATGCACAACATAAGATCCCTCAAAATTGAGATTCATGAGGATAAAAATTATCCATATTAATAACTTAGCTGGATGATTCAGAATGTAGATGCAAATGGAATATAAAAGAGGGGAAAAGTATATACAAAATTAGGAAGAAGTGGAAATTTCATGGGTGACACAAAAGTACAAGACCTAAGGGCCTGAACTAATGCCTTGGGGGCTCATCAGTGATGGCCTTGCCTACGTAAATCACAGAGACATCATAGTTCAACATCGAGAGGAAGAGATTATCAAAATAATCAAGAAGGAAACCCTCACAATAATAGATGGAGAGGGAGAGACCATAAAAACAATAAATTCCAAAAGAAATATTTCTCTAAGGTACAATGCTATAGATGTGACAAGTTTGGTCACAAAGCACAAAATTGTCCTAATCAAAAAAATCTTCAAGCTTCTATTGTAGAAGTAAAAGAAATAGAATCTTAACACATTATATAATTTATGAATGTTCAATAACACATAATTAAAGTTGTTGTTACATAAAAATCAGTCATTATAAATTAAGATGCATAGATGACAATCATTTCTTTTTTTCTTTAAATTTCTTGATTTAAAGAAATATTGAAGAGGAACATCGGTGTCATCATGATCATCTCCCCTCTCATCAGTTATTCTACCCTCTTCTCTAGATATCAATGCACGCCTAGTTCTATGTTGATGCAAAGGGGGGTCCTCTGCAATAACAAATAAAAGGGTTAAATTAAAAACATTTTATTATAATTTGTTACAAGTATTTCAGTACTTTAAAGAACATAACCGTGGTGCTCTTTACCTAATTTAGTAACATCATCAACTTCCATTTCATTTTGTCTGGCCTCAACCTCAACATGCTCATGAACACCGACCCCTAAATCCTCTGCAGCTTCAATACAAAATGTTACATTAATCTAAACAACTATTGCAATAAAATTTGTATTACTACACCAATCAATTTAAAATGTTTACTTGTATTAATAATTACATATAAAATTTTGAATAGAAAATTTATACCTCCATTAGTGTGATGCACACCCGAACCAACTTCATCATGCGCAGGTGGTGTACCAGAATTGGCAGACTGCACTCCAATTTCATACGAACTGTTATCATTGTTTTCTTACTTAAAACAAATATACTCACTTTATGTTGGAACTCAACATCAAATAAACTAATTGGTAAATTATTCAATTTGAAGAAATCATCATTTAGCTTACTTACCACGATGGATCCATCAGTAGAACCTTGTGCACTCATTTCTCGTATTCGTTCAACCATGACTCTGTAGCCTTGTTGGTAGCCAATTCTCTTGTACTCTTCTGAGAGACTTGTATTGAGCTCCACACCCTACATTTTGGCTTGGTATCATGATTTTTTATTTCATTGTTACATAAAAACAAAATTGATTGCAAATTATAAATATTTACATACATTTTTTCATTTACTAAGACTTACAACTTGTGCAACAAGTTCTGAATAACCACCAACGTCGAGCTTGTGTTGCATGTGATTTTCTAGTCTTGCCTTTGTTGCCTTTGATGTGTCAGGCAATCTATGAAAAGTTTGAAATATGTTAGTTCATATAAATATAAAGAGTATTTAGTACATAATTACATTCTTAACAGTATCACATACCTTCTTTTGTTGTCTGGTGGTGTATTTCATTTTTTCTTTAGCTTCTCTTCTTCACATCCAAAATAAGATTTTGCCACTCTAAATTAGGAATGCAGGGGGGGTGCTCATACTTCAGGTTTTTTGTTAATGTACTCCTTTACTAGTCCCTAATATACTTCAAACATAACCCGACTTTCTCAAGGAGCCTATTTTTCTCAAATGCATGAGGTCCAAATAACTTTGTCATACTCTCTATGAGACCATCCTTTAACTTTTTATCTTGGACATTCCACCTTTAAGAAACAAAACACTGTTAGATTCATAAATGAAGTGAAATTACTTTTAGTATAGTTCAAGAAATTCATGAAAGGAAAAATATCCTAGCAATGATATGAAATCAAAATAGTGGATTGGGGGTTTAGTTTGGATATGATGTTCCACCATTTACGGAGGGTGGGCCCGAATATCCGAAAACACTCATCATTAATTTTATCATTAAAAACATCATTCCCTGCAAAATAATCATGGGATCATTAGTCGAAGGATATAATAGTATAAAATAAGAAGACAATAGATGTAAGCTTCTCATATTGAATGCAATGTGTAATTAACATACGATTGTATACTAAAAGAAAGGTCCAATCTTTAAAGTGCCTAAAATTTTGGCTACTTTCATGGGAACTCCTTCTTCGTTGCTCACAAGAAATACATAATCCTTAACCGTTCCCATAGTAGGAATATGAGTACATCCAGGAATTTCCTCATCATGTGATGCACCTCCTGTTGTATAAATTAAATCTATTATGAGGTGCCCCAAAGAAAGAACACTTCAAGGGAAATAAACATATAAATAATAAGAGAAAATGAAATTTGTGTACCAGTATGTGGTGCCATGGCGTTTGTGGTCATGTTGTGTGGTGCCGACATTGCAAGCAGTAGTACATCTGGGCATGTCCTTGTCTAAGGCAGCGATAACATATGATCATTGACATGTGTTGAAGTATAATATTGTTAGAGCATAATAAAACCATGGACTAGCATGGATAATATTGTTAGAGTGTAAAAAAAAGATAGTCGAACATGCGATCTACCTAAACCACCTATTATACCCTCATCATGGCCATGAGGTTCAAGATTATGCAAAAAAAGTTGTAAAAACAACACATCCACTTATTTGTTAATGACATGAAAGACTAGTATAACATACAAACTATTATTGAAATTTTGTCATAATTAAAAATTACATTAATACTTACGTTGAAATTTTGAGCTCGGTGCATCAATTCAGTCGCCCTCTGTTGTTACTCAGGAGCCAGAGGGTATATAGATGACAATTGAGACAATCTTTTCCCAATTCTTTGGAGGCACTTTTTAATTGTAGTGGTCGGGTCATCACAAGTTGAAAAATCAACATCTAGGCCCTTGTCAAAGGACTCCTCCTGAGGGACTGCGGGTTCCTTTCCCTTTCTCTGATGACCACCTATATGTGACAACAATATTACTAGCACTATTAAAATTACTCCAAAAGAGTGATGAAAAGAACATAATAAAAAACATTATTTAACATTTTTCTTCTATCTAATTTGTAGTACAATAACAAAGAGGGTTACCTACTAGGAAGAAGAAGTGAGTGGAGGATCATGATTGTCACCTCTATGTGGCTACTCCATATCGTGGCCCTATGTTATTATTTAAATTTAACCAATAATTAGGAAGGACTAGATTAATAAATTTTATTAGAAAGGACTAGATTAATAAATTTCATTAGAAGATCATGATGGAGATGTGGTGGATGGTGAGGAGAATCTCTAGACGTGGCTGGTTTTGGAGGGCTTGTTTGTAGTAGTTTGTTTGGATGAATTTCCTTTCCTAGAAGGATTAGATTTAGCATTACAAAAAGAACTCAAATATTAAAATGTTAGCAAAAAAACTAAATTATTCAATAGTACATAGTACGTACCTACACCCCCATGTTAGTGACATCATTTTTATCTATGTAATTCAAATTGTAATCAATAAGCAGCTCTTCCCCTACACATATTGATTCTATCACACATACAAATACATGATTTCCTTCACACGCCTCAAATATGCAATTGGGTTGCTTAATAGTTGACACAGGTCGCATACTATTTATAAATAGTACAATATTCCCTGATGCTTTTGGCCTTCTGTCAATGTATATAGCCACTCTTTTACTTTGTTCATCATCTTTTTGTTGAATATAATTTGCTGAGAGTGCATACCTACACATACTTTTTTTTATATCGAACAATCTGCATCCAAATTTTGTAATCATAACAAGGTCCAACATACTCCATCAATTTGACAACTTTGATGTAAGAGACCTTTATGTCATCCATGGAAACTAGGCCCAAACCATGTAATGACGATGGTTCTATGCGATATATCTTGCCTTTAACACTAAAATCAATGTTTATTGGAGGAAGTTCCTTGGGGACCCATTGTTTTTGTAGATGTTGGTACCTAAAGGGCACCTTGATGTCGCCTTTTCTCTTATAGTCATAAGAACATGACCCCCCTTGAGAAAGGAAAAATTTCATGCCTTTATTGAATTTCATTCTAGTCTTTTGACCTCTAGTTGATCTCCCTAATTCAGACATACTACATGTCTCGCTTTCTTCTTCCATTCCTATATTTCCTTCGCTTGAGGAAGACGCATCTGACAAATACCTATTTGTTGCTACTTGCACTCCATCAAATGAGAGAGCTAGCAAGTAATAATGCGAGATATTTTGCAAATTGTAAAAGACATTAATCTCTATAGGGTGTATTGACTTATACTTGTCGATCCATGAGACTATGTGGGATTCTCGTGAAAGGGGTTCAGGTTCCTGCATATGTAATTCAATAATCTTATGTTAGCTAAAAAATTAGTGATACATATACTCAAAATTACATAGTAAGTACATTAAAAACCAAAACATTAAAAGGTACATCATTAATTAATTATATTAAGCATTGATCACATAATTGTACATTTCTATCAAGAAATAAATATTAAATAGATAAAGCATTGATCGCATAATTGTGCATTTCTATCAAGAAATCAATAGTAAATAGATTAAGAAGTGATCACATAACTATAAATTTTATTCATGTCATTGATATTCTTCTTCATCCAACTCATCACCATGATCATCTTCATCGTCGACATCATCACCATCACCATCATTATTGTCATTGGCATCATCACCACCACCATCATTGTCATCATCTTCATCATCGACATCATCATCATCATCATCATTAACATCAACATCAATATCATCATCATCATCATGATAAGTATCGTTTTCGTCATCATCATCATCATCATCATCATCATCATCATTAGTAGCATCATCATCATCATCATCATCATCATCATATTCTTCTTCTTCTTCTTCTTCTTCTTCTTCTTCAAGAAAAGTTGCGTCAGGAACATCATCGACTAATTGTCGATCATGATCATCATCTATATCATCTTCTACTTGTTTGGAATATTCTTCCATCTCATTATACCTTATCGGCCTTCCTCTTGGATCATGTCTAACAACAAATGACCAACCCGGTTTATGTGGAACCTCTGAGTAAAATACCTGCTCACATTGGCTTGGAAGAACATAGGGCTCATTCCCAACTGGTTCAAACCACCTTGTATTAATCATTAGAAATCCATTGTCATGTTCAATAACAGTTCTATCAGGATCATTTTGATTAAGTTGTAGCATGTACCATCTGACGATGAAGAGAACTAATCTGAAGGAACTAAAGTCACACTCAAGTATATCATCCAAAATGCCATAGTATCAATTTTGAGACTCTCAAGGATGTAAGTCATGTCTAGATGAAATATTAGTCACCTGAAAGACTACACTTATCCCATGATCACAAGTTTTCTTTGTGTCATCCAAAATATTGATGCAAAATTTTTGACCTTTGCAAAACATAGCCTTGTGGTGTTTGACCTACAATCATATGTCAAACATGTAAAAATTATTGTATCGGGAGTTGATAAACATACGGGTGATTAATAAATTTATACGTACCTGAAAATCTCTTAAACCATATGCTAAATCTATTTCCCTTTGCGTAACATTGGAATCTCCATTACAATGAGCTTCTTTAACCAATGAATACACAACTTCCATATTAATGTGCAACCAAAATGATGACATCGTTCAATCCATGCCGTCATCCAATCTTGATTATTTGCAATATACAAATGTATTGCATCCCACTCTTGTGCAACTATACAAAAAATAAATAGATGACTTACAACGGATTAATTTTGAAGATTAAGAATTAATTAACTACAATAACATGTTATAATATATTACCTCTCACTTTCCTCAATCTACCTTTCCCCACCAAGTACTCCCCTTCAAATTTTCTAATGTTGTCAAGATCCCAGATGCAATCTATATGGATCTTTGTTGCAAGCTTAGGGAGATATTCAGTAACATACACCATAGTCTGGTATAACATATATCCCTCCACCATAGAACCCTCAGGATGCGTTCACTTTCTCATATACAACCTTCACCTGTGCATATAAGAGTTGATCAGATAAGGTATATGCACAGGTGACAAACATACAGATTTGACCAAGCACTACTGGCAGTTAGACCCAACAACAAATGGACTTGTGATGATTTTCACAATAGTACAACTATTGTCGGGTAAGCTCCCAGTAGTGCTTAGGGAAATCTTCATGTCCATCACCTGCGCATATACCTTCTCTAATCAACTCTTATATATAGGTGAAGGTTGTATATGTTGTATATGTTGTGTGTGTGTGCACGCATGTATGTGTGTGTGTGGCTTAGAATTGTGGCTTAGGATCAATGATGTAAGCCATTATGGAATTTGGAGGCTAGAGGTGCACCTTGGGGGTCACTTGAGGATCCTAGGTGTAGATGATATTTCTTAAAGACCTATAAGGTCCAAATGATTGTAAGTTGGCCATTAGAGCCATTTAAAAGTGTCAAATGCACTAAAAGTGATAAATATGTAAATTTGCCCAAATTGACAAAATAAGGCCTATGAAGGCTCATATGGGATTTAAGAAGGGTATAAGGTCTTTAGTGTTAGGATAGAATCCTAAAAGGCCTTCAAAGAGTTAAATACAATGATAAAGGAATGGAGAGTTGTCAAGTTGAAAACTATGTTGTCAACTTGACAACAATATACTAACTACAATAGTCATTAAACTGACTGCAAGCAGTTTGGCAGGGAGTTGTAACTGTCAAATGATTAGTAGAAGGGTATTTGGGTAGTGTGAGCATGAATGAGAGTAAGAGAGGAGTCTTAGATTTCATCTTTTTTCTACTTTTAACATGTCTTTCTTGATCCAACCTTCAATACATCTTGGTTTCTATCCCTCAAGGACTCAAACATGGAGATTACACCCTATGCCTTACATAAACTCACTAAAGGTTTGAAAGGGCTTATACATTCTTAGTATGTTTTTTCCAAACCATGGAATGCGATCTCACGCTACGAAAGTTACCCAACTCAAAGTCACCATTCAGAATAGTCACTTTCATTTATCCTAAAAAGCCTCAAAAAGGGTGTTCCATATGGTTTTAGAACCTTCACCAAGTCCCCTACATAGGGCTATGAGCATTTTACAAGAAATAATAACGAACTTGGGTTTCCATGCAACTTTGGACTATCTTGCAGATGAAATTCATAATTACAGTCAACTAGGGCCTTCTTAAATGACCTCTTTTTGAAGGCTTGATATGATTGAATATGATTATGACCATAGATAATGCAAGAAATAGGGACAATGCTATAAATTCAACCAAATTAACATAAACAATAATCTACTGACCAAATATGTAAATTTTGAAGATAGGCATGGAAGTAAGATTTAGAAAGGAACCTATGTTTGCAATTTAAGCCCAAAAATGTTTGTCTATGTCAATAAACACCACTGACCTAAAGGTGTTTGATGCAGATTTCATGAGCAGGTTCCAAATTAGGATGTCCTACAAATCATTCTTCCAAAATTATGGCAAAAAGTGTCAATAACTCGAGTAGATCGATGGCGACCAAGTCTTTTTCTCTTCAAAGTATGGATTTTTTTGTCATAGTCTTCTCTTCATGAATTTGCAATCCCTTTTTGACAGATCTAGAATCTGCGCATGAGAAATATTTTTCTAATCAACAAACTTATGACCATTAGTAGTTTAGATTTGAGTCCAAAATGGTTGGACATTGGTGCCTAGCTCCATAGTCCATGAGGGCACTGTCACCTATTGTCACCTATTAGCATGAATTTGATTTGTATGCTCGTGAGTGTGTTAGGTTTCCAAATTTTGCCATGGAATAAGCATAATCAATAATTTAGCAAGAGCACAAGGTAAAACCACCAAAGTGATCCCCAAATGAGTATGAAATTTTATGAAGATACAATTGTTAACACTATATATAGGCCCCATTGTAGCAAGAGTGTGACCTTGCTATCATACTCTTGGATAGTATCAAAAGAATTTCACCAATACATAAAAGAGATAAGATCACACCAATCCCCCAAGACATATAATCTTATTGGTTTGAAATATCAAGATAAAAGGAGCAACATGATTGGCATAGGTTTCACAAACATGGAGCATGCAAGAACAAAGAAGAAATGTGGCATGTAGGTCTAGTAAGGATTTTTTACTAGGAGCTATATAACAGAAACAACATGACTTCTCTGTCTAGAAAGGGTTTCTTAATAGGATTCATATTAGAGAAAGGAGAGTCAAACATGTATAGAAAGGTGCATTATGTTGGTTGACTCTTGCAGGAGAATACAAAGTGAAACCTAAAATTTCTAGATAATATGAAAATGTGACTACCAAATGGGTGTCACAACGTGCACCAAACACAAATATTATAAAAGGCTTCTATTCGCTAAGTATTCTGAAAATGAAACTACAATGTGCACCAAACAAAAAAATGATATGAGACTGCAAAATTAGTATTGTAGTGGCACCAAGCACATTGTGCTGTGTGGTCAAAATAGACAAAACCAACTTGTGGTGTGTGCACAAATGTTAACATAGCAAAGTGTATGCCCCCATGTTAAAACCATTTCTTATCTCTTAAGTGTTAGGATAGAATCCAAAAGGCCTTTAAAGAGTTAAACACAATGATAAAGGAATGGAGAGTTGTCAAGTTGAAACTATGTTGTCAACTTGACAGAAATATACTAATGTAATAGTCATTAAGCTGACTGCAAGTGGTTTGGCAGGGAGTTGTAATTGTCAACCAATTAGTAGAAGGGTATTTGGGTAGTGAGAGTGTGAATGAGAGTAAGAGAGGATTTTTAGGGAGTTTGGTAGAGTAATGAAGATTAAATCAACAAACTTTTAATTCCTTGCAAATTGTCTATTCTCTGTCATAAGGACACAGTCATTGTGTTCGTCTTCATAAACTATTCATTCTCTGCAATATTGATTGTGAATGGATTGAAATATTATTGTTTTAAATTTTTATTCATTTCCATGCAAAGGTTGCATTATTTTGTGAAGTTTTGAACAAAGAAAGTCAAGTTTGTATTGATTGTTCCTAGACAGGGTCTTGGTGTGCAATCGACAATTGCTTTGAACACACCATGAATGTATAAGAATCCCCCACTTAGTGTGGTTAATGTGACTTGTGGGGAGATTCTAAAACATGTATGATATGTTCCATATGTGTTTTTTTGCAAGGGTATGTACGGATTGAAGATGAAGATCTCTGATTGAAGAGATATTGTTGATTGAGGGTACATGGTGGTTGGACCAGTCAAGGTCTGAGAGTTCCACCCAAAAGAGGGCACTTTTTATGACCTTGTATGTCATGATAGGTTACTTGGATGGTGTAGGATCCATTGGTAGGATCTGGAAGTGTTTGGAAGTATCTTGTTGACAAAGCCCTAGGCTAGTGCACCTAGGAAGGAAGGTTTGGTGTATCCACTGGAAGGGTATACCAGAAAGATACATCATTTGGAGACTAGGAAAAATAGGTTCCAAACATTTTCTAGTGCATCATGGTCCTCGAAGTGACTTCAGTTTCTTTATAGGCCAGGTGTATGGTGCAAGAGCACGTAGCCATTTTTATACCTCATGATGTAATGATCATCTTTTTATGTTTTGGTTTGTGTAAAATAAGGTCCCAAGGACCATTTTTAAGGTATTTGTAATTAATCCATGTCATGGAAGGTCATAGTTGGTCCAAAATGTAAAATTGTACCAAAATTGTCAATATTTCTATGTGAAAGAAAAAGTTTCCAATGAGGCTTCCATGGAATTTTATGATGTAATAAGGTTAAATTAGCCTATTTTAGGAATATGTTGGTTATTTTATGTTTTTATAAAGTTTTTTTCTATTTATTTTTTCATAAAATGCAAGAATCGCAAAAGTTGCACAACAATTATTGAGCAACTTTTCAAATTAAAAAGTTGCTTAACAAGGGTCATTTAGTAACAAGTTATTTCCAATGGTACCATAATGAAAATTTAGTTGGAATCCATTGATAGTATTGAAAAAATGTTATATAGGCCTCGGGGACTCAAGGCATGGGTGTTGATGCAATATGAAAAAAGTTTGATCAATAAAAAAGACTGATTTTCTGCATTTTCAGTAAACTGTCTCTATTTTTTTCTTGGAACAAGCACATACTTTGGAATTTGATCACAATCATTATAAATTCATAAAATATAAGGAAACTTATTTCGTTTGGGACTGATTTGGTGATTATTAATGGATATTTGAGGGATAACCAATAAATTTTGTAAAAACTATCTACAAACCCTAATTGACAGGGGTTTTGAGAAAGAAATGCTTGTAACTCCCATTTACACCATAGGAGAAATATAGAAATGGGTGGAATAGGAGATGATAGGGTCCTCTAAAGGATCATGGTAGTCTTAGAGTAGAAGGTGATGTCTATAGCAAATAATTTGATGCCTAGGTCATATTTGGAGTGGAAAAATGAATGATTTTCATATATGTGAATGGATTTCTCAATTCTAATTAAAATTTGAGAGGTTTAGGCTCTAAGGGGTTTTGGATCCTTTATTTTGGAGTCAAAATAGAGGTTTTTATGTCATTGGTTTGCAAGTTTGAAGTATTTATAAGGTATTTTCTTTGAGAAATAGGTCTAATTGAGTCCCTAAAACTATGACAATGTACTTTTTGACAAGTATGTTCCAAAGAAACTTGTGCCAAGTTTTAGAAAAAATTTAACGATCTACAAAGTATATCAAAAAGGTCATCTATTTGTGTCTAAGGCCAGGGATTGAGGATTTGTGGCCTAAAACTTGGTCAAATAAGCCTAATAGACCCAGTTATACCTAAAGGAACAATGGTCATTGGGAGTTGTTCAAACCTATCACAAGTGGTTGGAATGAGTTGTTTTGAGTCCTTTAATGATTAAAAAAAAATGTGTCGCATTGTGGGGTTCAAAAAAATTGAAATAGACACACCTTTCATGTCTTGATCTATAAATATGCTATTTATTATATTGTCTTATTTATTGATGAAGCTTGTTGAAGTTCCTAAGAAA
>MU225139.1:218237-289949 GCA_018584345.1 Thuja plicata | reverse complement strand
GAAGAATTGGATCAGATAATCAAGAATGATACATGGGAACTGGTCCCTAGACCTCGTGACAAGAATGTGATTGGAACAAAGTGGATATTCAGGAATAAGATGAATGAAGAAGGTATAGTGGTAAGAACCAAAGCAAGACTGGTATGTAAAGGATAAGCACAAAGAGAAGGAATAGACTACACTGATACATTTTCCCCTGTGAGTAGACTGGAAGCTGTCAAGTTGTTTCTAGCCTATGCAACATTCAAGAACTTTAAAGTATATCAAATGGATGTCAAGTCAGCTTTTCTGAATGGTGACTTGAAGGAAGAAGTTTACATAGAACATCCTGAAGGGTTTAATCTATTAGACAAACTAGACATGGTATGCAGACTAAAGAAAGCACTTTATGGACTTAAACAGGCCCCAAAAGCATGGTATGAGAGACTTGATGGTTACTTAACAAAGATATGATTCAGAAAAGGAGCAGCAGATTGTAACTTATTCATAAGAGAGACATATGAAGGATTACTACTTGTTTCTATTTTTGTTGATGACATTATCTTTGGAGGTAATGACAAGCTTAGTGTAGAATTTTTCAAAGAGATGAAAAGTGAGTTTGAAATGAACATGATCTGACCTATAAAATATTTTTTGGGATTGAATGTAAAACAAACAGACAAAGGCATATTCATAAATCAGTCTAAGTATGTGAAGGAGATATTGAAAAATTTCAAAATGGAAGACTACAAACCAGTAAGCACCTCCATGATAACAAGAAGCAAGCTTTCTAAAGATGATGATTCCATAGCAATTGACAAGAAACTATACAAGTCTATGATTGGAAAACTCATATATCTTACTCAATCTAGACCAGATATTTCTAATGCAGTTGGCATTGTTGGAAGATTTGTAGCTGAACCTAAACAAAATCACCTAATGGAAATAAAAAAAATATTCAAATACTTAAAGGGGACTATAGACTATGGTTTATGGTACCCTAACTCAGAGAATATACAACTTCATGTATATACATATGAAGATTGGGAAGGTTGTGTTGATGAAAGGAAGAGTACCTTAGAAGGAGTAGTATTTCTTAGAGATAGGTTGGTTATTTGGACAAGAAAGAAGCAGAACAACAACTCTCAGTCGACAACAAAAGCTGAGTATGTTGCAGTAGCTCTAAATTTTTCAAAAATAGTTTGGATCAAATAGATGATTAAAGAATTTGGCATTCAGATTGATTATCCTATTTTTATTCACTATGATAACACTACCACTATCAATATGTCAAATAACCATGTGGTGCACGCAAATAAAAAACACATTGAGATCAAATATCACTTTCTAAGAGAAAAAGTTGTAGACAAAGAAGTAAAGTTGGATTATGTGAGCACTAAAGAATAGTTAGTAGATATTTTTACAAAGCTTTTATCAATAGATACTTTTGAGTATCTCAAGAAGAAGTTGGGAGTAATTCCCTTTCTTAGTTCAAATTAGAATTTGCATCAAAGAACATCAACCCTTGGTGACTGATGAATGGTTGACTACTCTAAAACTAGAGTAGTACCTGTGCTTATTTATGTTTGGCACCATTTTCCATTGATTTCAAAGGGGGGGTATATAGTAAGGGGGAGCATATACTCTGGGGGAGTATATAGTCATGAAAACAAAAAGATAGTCAGAGAGTTGCAGCAGTTAAGAGGAACCCTTGATGAGGATATTGAGAAGACTGTAAAAAGAAAGGAGTCACTTTTGGATTGATGGTGTTTCAAATCATATGTTTCCATCAATGTCAAAGGGGGAGATTGTTGGAAATTTGCTTCTGTGTTAATTGTTGATTGTATATTTATCATTGATGACAACATGTAATATATAGAGGTGTCCTATATGCAATTATCTGTACAAATGTTTTGGAGCCTTGCATTTTTATTTCCATGGTGTAGACATCTTCTAGTTGCTATGTGCATTCATGTAGATTCAGAGATGCAGTCTTAGTGGAGTTATGTTAATTTCTTTAGGCAGTTACAGTTTCTGGAGATTATCTGTTAAGAGTCGATGTATTTATATTGTTTCTTGAGTTACGCCTATCCTCAGGATATGTGTGTTTGTATACATGTTTAGTTATGATTTAATGATAATTATCTAAAGGTGCTAAACATTTTCTAACAGAAGCAGGATGATTGAATCAATTTGGTAGAGCCGACTATTTGAAGCGTCGTGTCTATTTAGTTTAAGTTGCGTGGTTCTAATCAAGTTGCGTGCTTGATTTGGCCAACTAAAGAAGTATTGAAGGGAATCCTAAAGCCGACTAGGATAAAATCTTTTGGGGAAGATACTTATAGTAGTTCATTTGATGAACGCTAAGTTTGAATGATAAGAGGAGAGATAGAAAAAGTACAGAATAGAATGTCCATTGTTTTGGGAAAGTAAAGACATTTCATTCATCAAGAAAAGATATATGTGAAGAAGAAGTGAAGGCATACAATACATTGGAACTTATCAAGACAAAAGGTCTACTCAAATAGTTCATTTATCAAATATAGTGCATATATGTTTTACTAAAGGTTACAGCCTTCATCATTTTAGCAGTGATCTTTTTGGACAGTGAGTCCTCACCCCTAACAGGGTTATTTGTAAAAGACTCCTAATAGGGTCTGACCCTTAACCAGGTCACTGTATTTATTGCATTGTAAAGATCAACTCCTAACAGGGTTGTAAGATCTTCTAATAGGGATTATTATACTCAAGTACAATTCTTTGTGGGTGCTAATTCCCACCGGGGTTTTTACCTATTTGGTTTCCCCGTAACCAAAATTGTTGTGTTCTATCTTATGTTATCTAAATGTGTTAATGATTAATGTTATTCTATAATTAATTGGAGAAAAGAATTAAACTAGCTAATAAATAATTCATCCCCCCTCTTAGTTATCCCTTGGGACTATTCCAACACTTTTATATGCAATATTTAGTTTTCTTTCAAGTTCATCTAGTGTAAAGTTAGAGTGTTTTGTAAGTCATTGGTCTGTAGGTGACCTTCCAGTGTTGCAAAGTTAGAAATGGCTCTAACCTAAGAACCCACCAATGGAATTGACTAAAACCATGGGGGAAGTAGGGTTAGATTTTGTAGATAGGGTTTTTGTTTCCATTTTTTAATTGCAATGGATTTCCTAGACCAAATGGGAAGCCCTATGGCTGACTGTTGAATACAGGTGAGCCAGGACAGGGTGAAGAAGGATTTGGTTCGAGCACCCATGAACTTTGAGAAAAGACTTCATGGAACTTTTAGTTTCCCTAGATAGTCTCCTAAAAGTATTCAAAGGTGGAAGGAGGTGAATCAAAGTTTGGAGACCAATTTGATAATTGTCTATGCTGACTGGTCCAGAGGCCTAAATAATAGGCTAAAAACTAGAGCATGGTGGAAACTAGGGTTAGGGGTGCATCCAAAAGTTAGGACTTTGGATTTTGATAGTCTTCATAGATACCTTGAATATTTTCAAGGTCTTTTGTGGAGTCATTTGGAGAATTTGGGAGCAATAGGCCAAAAACAGTGAATTTAGACCTACTAGGAATTAGGCAATCAGGCCTCCTAGTGAAATTGAGACCAATTGGATTGGTAATGTATCTAGAAGTGTGGGGAAGGGTTCATAATAACCTTTGATGGGCCAAGAATATAGATAAGATTCTAAATGAATATGTGGGAAGATCCTAAGCAGGGGTTTGGGATTCTAGGAGGAAATCTAGTGAAGAAGACTAGGCATTTGGGGAACAAGTTGGACTAGTTAAGCCTAGAAACTTTGGAATATTCCAAAGATCAACAATACCTTAGAGGAGAAGTTGATAGTGAGGGTCTTAGAGATCCTAATTGGAGGAGAATCCAAAAATAGGTAACCATTTGATGGGTAGGATAGAGAAAGAAGCATTTTAAGTGAAGAAAACACTAGAGTACCAAACCCTCTGCATCAGTTATGTATTCATTGATTTGCATGGTGACTAGTTTTGTGGAATCCCATTTTACATATCCTACTGATGGAAATGTTTCTTGAAAGTAGAAGAAAATGCACAGGATAAGTGATCCAAACTTACATGTATTTGGCTTAGCATTTCTTATAGTCTTCAAATTTTCTTCTAGCTAGCTCAGCATAAGTGCCGATAAATCCAACTAAGTGCCTTTCTTCAAAATCGTGTAAGCTGTATCAACTACACCAGATGCTATGCTATTCATATTTCTTGCTTGGAAGAATTTATAACCTATAACAAATGTTCCAAATTTAAGTTCATCATCAGTAATAGTTGATACCTTCAGTCCTCTGCCATCACACTTTGCTCCTGTGTTCCTCTCAATATCAGCCTTGGGTGGATGTTTCAATGCTTTTACCTCCTTGATTACAAGGTAACCAGTGACTGCATGGATAACATCTTAGGTTATCATCTTAGGCTCATCCAACCATATTTTGTGATTGTGCATTCAGCTTAGTACTAACCAAATCCACTCAGTTTTGAATGCCTTCGGGAACAATAGGTCATTAGTGAGCCCTTTCACCTCTATGTGTTTATGTTCATCTTTTAAGGATCTATCTTCATTGCATAGCTTCTTGTAAGCTTGTTCTACCTTCAAATCACTAATTTCTGCAATCTTGTAGCAGATGTAAGCTCGCACATCTTCAACGAGAAAAACCCTAGCTAGTATTCATGAGAATGCTCCAACATCATCGGGTTGTGAAGCAACCTCAAGGTGAATCTTGTAATGTGGTTCTTCACACACAAAATTCTTGACAAGTTTGACCTCATCTTTCTTGATGCTCTTCTGTTTTGTGGTTCTTGAAGTCGTGACCATTTTTTAGATTTAGGGCTTTCTGAGAAATGCATAAAATAGAGTTATTGGTTGTTGTAGAACCTACTTTTTACACTAGTAGTGATTTCTGATCTTCTTGGAGTGCTCTGTGTTGAGTTGTAGTTGCTTTTTGATCCTATCACTATTTGTGCAAAATTCACTCTTATCGCTCTGCTCTAATCATGGTAAACAATGAGACCCTTCCATCATCCTTTTATAGGCATTTTCCCTAAAAAGTGAGTCATTAATTCTCAACAACTCCTCAGTGTTTGAAGATGGATTTTGTCAGTTTGAACATTAACTTCTCTTCGGTGACAATGTGATGTTTCAGGGTGGTTTTTAAACTCTTTTCTTTCACCGACGAGTTTCAGTGTTGCAAACAACTTTTTCACTTTTCTTGATTACCGACGAGTCTCAGTTTACACTAGCAAATTTTCTTTATCATGTTAATCGACGCTTCTCAACAAGTGTAGGTAGTTTTAGCTTTGAGTGTATACCGATAGATTTTGGTATGTATTACCTGATAGCATAGTTATCACAAATTTTAACAAGTAATACCATGATGCATCTTTACTGCTGCTAATTTGGCATTTCATCAACATATTATGGAACTAATGTAAAATAATACCTAGTGTAATGTAGTTCCATACTTACTTGTTCTACTTAGGTGGGGGTTGTGATGTCACCGGATCCATTGGATGGGGTGTCACCATTTGCATTGTTCGGTCCAGCTTCATCATTGTTTGAAGCTCTTCTCCACATTTTGTCTCTCATTCTCCGTATGTCTTCAATGATGTTTCCATTGGGATATGTGTTGGTCTCTGTCATTTGATCTTTGTAGTCTTTCTTGAGATGACCAACTTTATGACAGTGTACGCATGCCATTCCGGGGTTAGTCCAACCTCTAGACTTTCTAGTCCACTATCTCATACAGTTCGCCGCAATGTGACTAAATATTCCACATGTTGTACAATTTGTTCAAGTGTTGTAATCCCGTATATATTGGTTACCGACTCTTTTTGATTGGTAGGGAGTTTCTTGACCTTTAGGCTTCCATGCTTGCATTTTCTTTTTCTAGCATTCAAGTGTTGTGTGCCCATTCATTTTTCAAGTAGGACAGTATTTTTCCATGTTGGTTTCCTTCTTTGGTTGTTTCATCTCAGACTTAAATTCATACGCTTTATGTCCTTTCTTGTTACATTTATAACAAAATCCTATGAATGAAGATGTAGATTTAGGAATACCTTTCATTTTTCCTCTGCATACATTTGATGTGTGTCCTTGCTTTCCATAGTGATTGCATGTCAACTTTCTTGGTCTTGGATTTATATAGACATTATTTGGATAAGCTTGATTGGGTGATTCTCCACTCTCGGTAAACCCTAGACTGGTGTTGTTGTTGACTCTTCATTCTCCTTCAAGAAAATCATCCATTCTTTTATTTCTTTCTTCGGCTTCCTTTATAATTTCATTATGTTGTTGCTGAATTCTTATTTCATGTTTCAACTTTTCATTCTCATCCCTTAGCTAACCGATAGCTTCTATTCTTTCAATGAGTTCAACATTCATTTTGTTTGCCTCTTGACTCATAAGGATAATCTGATTTGTGATCTCATGTTGATGCTCTGTAAGTCTTTGTATTTCAGACTCTTTCTCTTGTAGCTTTTCTGTAATATTTATTCGATCATCAATAGCTAGTGTTATTTCTTGCTCAGCTTGTCTAGCATTGTTCTAGACATCAATCATTCTTACCATCTATGTTTCTTGACCAATTTGTAGAGATTTTACTTGTCTAGCTAGATGTTGATTGATTTCAGTTAGGCTTGTGATGCTTTCTTCTGATGTCTCTGATGCTTTGCTTGTAGTTGATCCTGAAGACTCAAAGAAATCTAGTATCTCTTCCTAATGATAATTTATTTCATTACAGTGAGATTCCATAATCTTTCTTTCATCTAACAGCTATCTCATATTGATTCTAGCTTCTTTATACTGCTCATAGAAGATCTGAATTTCTAGCTTTTTATTCTTAATACTTTTATCAAGTCTGTACTTTTCCATTGTATGATATTTTCTCTTAAGCCTTTAAGCTTTTCCAAAGAAGAGACTTAGCTCTGATACCAATTTTTGGAATTAATGGGAAGTGTGTACTGAAAGGGGAGGGTTGAATTAGTACCTCTAAAAATTTTGTATCTTATAACCTTTATCCTTTAAGTTATCAAATGTTTATCCAACCATCTATCCTATACTATCTTGATGCAAGATATATAAGTTCATAAACTTAATAAAACATGTGAACATTCATAGAAAAAATTATGAAAGTAATTGACAAATAACACAAGATATGATATTGCAGAAAAATCCTATTAGGAAGTAGAAACTGTGGTGGGGATGACAACCAAAAATTCTTCACTATCTGTAGACTGGAAGGGGCCGATTAAGGCTTACAATTTGATCACTTCTGTTGATCTACCTAGTTAAGAGTATCTGTGGAGACCCTTTAAAGTCTACTCGGTTAAGAGATTTAGAAAGACTATTGAGTGTGCACTCAGTTAAGAGATTTATAGTTGGACTACTAAATCCACCTTCCTTGAAAGGATTTTTACACTTTGCTTCACTTGTTAAAATGATATAAAATTACAATTTGACCTGGTGTATGCAAAATCCTATTGCTGATTAAAGATCCATTTAAGATTACATAAATAAGTATATCACCTAATGTGATTGAATAATACCTCTAATGCTCGGTAGTCTCTGTTCTTGGTTCTTGCTAACCAAATTCACCTTTTGTTGTTCTAGTTCATGAAACTTTTAATCTGCTCCATAGGTGTGCTTGTATGCTTCATTCATCCTCTCATATCCTTTCACATCTATCTCATCCTTGATAATAATGAATGATTACATAGTCTATTTATAAGACAGATTGACCTAATCAAGTTTCACGTAAAACAATGTTAACTCTAAGATCAGGCTTACATCTTTACCTTTATCTCCTAGTCTATGTGTTTTAAATTTGTTAGACTGATTAAAGAACTTACATTCATGTTTCTTGTCCCTAAAGAAATGGTTTTAAAATCAAATCAAGACTCTATAAATAAAGCATGACTATTTTATCTGACATGGAAGTTAGATCCACTTTTTGCGGGCTACAACTGACTTTCAGTTTTTGATGGTCGGTTTTTCTCTGAAGTTAGTTGACTGTCTTTTGGGTTCCTTTCTTGAATTGTTCTCTCAATTTCCTCTTTAACTGTTTCTTGGTTTGCACTATATCTTGCACATCGGGTTCCTCTTTATCCTTCTGACTTTGCATTTTTGGTGTACACAAAAAATTGTGTCGTCGGTTTTCTTTGTACTTAGCCATTTTCGTTGATCTCATGTATCTGCATTTTCAGTCTGATCTTTGTCCTTTCTTTCAGTGTATGCTTACCGAAAGTGTTCTTTGCATACTAATGGAAAATTAATGTCATCATCCATGTGATCATAATCTTCATCTTCAATATTCCCACCTGCATGATCCTCCACTTCCAAAACCATATTCTCCATATTCACACCTCCATGGTCCATATCACTTATTTCATATGTATATTAACTTTTTTAAAAATATAATAAAAAACTTAGCAATGAATGATAATCAAACCCCTTCAATGTGACCATTCTCCCTACAATGTCTCTTAGCTTTTTTTATTAGAAATCTTCTAGTGTTTAAGCCCTTACAAATTTTGCAGGGATAATAACATTATCCATCACCTTTTATTTTGAATTTAGATCACAATCTTGTGATTGTCTCCCCATTTTTTTCTTCACTTAGATTATCTGACATGATCCTTCTTCACAGGAAAAAAAATCAGGTCAAGTAGACAAGATTCTCAATGGAGATGCTTTGATAACATATAGATAAAAATAGGAGATTGGATTCGATCAACCTTCACCTGTGCATATATAGACTTCACCTATAAGAGTTGATCAGATAAGGTATATGCATAGGTGACAAACATGCAAATTTAACCGAGCACTACTGGGAGCTAGAACCAACAACAAATGGACTTATGATTATTTTCACAATAGTAAAAAATTTTCCGAGTAAACTCCCAATAGTGCTTAGGCAAAATCTATGTGTTGGACATTAGAGCCATTTAAAAGTTGGCCATTAGAGCCATTCAAAAGTGTCAAATGCACTAAAAGTGCTAAATATGTAAATTTTCCCAAATTGGCAAAATGAAGCCTATGAAGGCTCATATGGGGTTTAAGAAGGGTATAAGGTCAACCGATTAGTAGAAGTGTATTTGGGTAGTGTGAGGATGAATGAGAGTAAGAGATGAGTCTTAGATTTCATATTTTTACTAGTTTTAACATATGTTTCTTGATCCAACCTAATGATCCAACCTTCAATAAATCTTGGTTTCTAGCCCTCAAGGAATCAAACATGGAGATTACACCCTATGCCTTACATAAACTCACCAAAGGTTTAAAATGGATTATAAAATTCTTGCACTCTCTCATCCTGATGATGGATCACAGAGTGTGATCCGAAACGTTGATGCTAAAAACACTGACATAATCAAATCCAGAAGCAAAAAACTGAATTAAATGGATTGTGGAAATTTGATAATGTTGAGGAATTATACATGTTTTATAACCTTCACCAAGTCCCCTACATAGGCCTATGAACATTTTACAAGAAATAATAAGGAACTTGGGTTTCTATGTAACTTTGGACTATCATGCACATGAAATTCACAATTACAGTCAACTAGGTCCTTCTTAAATGACCTTTTTTTGAAGGCTTGATAGGATTGATTATGATTATGACCATAAATAATGCAAGAACTAGGGGTAATTCTATACATTCAACCAAATTAACATAAATAATAAGCTACTGACCAAATATGTAAATTTTGAAGATAGGCATGGAAATAAGATTCAGAAAGGAACGTATGTTGCAATTTGAGCCAAAAAATGTTTGTCTATGTCAATAGGAACCACTGAAATGAAGGTTATTTGGGTAGTGTGAGCATGAATGGGAGTAAGAGAGGAGTTTTAGGTAATTTGGTAGAGTAATGAAGTTTAAATAAACAAACTTTTAATTCCTTGCAAACTATCTATTCTCTACCGTAAGGACACAGTCATTGTGTTCATATTCATAAAATATTAATTCTATGCAATATTGATTGGGAATATATTTAAATAGTATTGGTTTAAATTTTTATTCATTTCCATGCAAAGGTTGCATTATTTTGTGAAGTTTTGAACAAAGAAAGTCAAGTTTGTATTGATTGTTCATAGACGGGATCTTGGTGTGCAATCACTAATTTCTTTGAAGAGACCATGAATGTATAAGACTCTCCCACTTACTATGGTTAATGTGACTTGTGGGGAGAGTCTTAAACATGTATGATATGTGCCATATATGTTTGGTTGCAGGGGTATGTAGGGATTGAAGATGAAGATCTCTAATTGAAGAAATATTGTTGGTTGAGGGTACATGGTGGTTGGACTAGTCAAGGTATGGGAGTTCCAACCAAAGGAGGGCCAAATTTTATGACTTGGTATGTCATGATAGGTTACTTGGATGGTGTAGGATCCATTGGTAGGAGCTTGAAGTGTTTGGAAGTGTCTTGTTGACAAAGCCCTAGGTTGGTGCACCTAGGAAGGAGGGTTTGGTGTATCCAATGGAAGGGTATACCAGAAAAATACATCATTTGGAGTCTAGGAAAAAGAGGTTCCAAAGATTCTTTAGTGCAGCATGGTCCTCAAAGGGAATTCATTTTCTTTCTAGGCCAGGTGTATAGTGCAGAAGAATGTAGCCATTTTTATACCTCCTGATATAATCATCATCTTTTTATGTTTGGGTTTGTGTAAAATAAGGTCCCAAGGACCATTTTTAAGGTATTTCTTATTAATCCATGTCATGGAAGGTCATAGTTGTTCCAAAATGTAAAATTGTACCAAAATTGTCAATATTTCTATGTGAAAGAAAAATTTTCCAATGAGGCTTCCATGGAACTTTATGATGTAATAAGGTTAAATTATCCTATTTTAGGAATATGTAGGTTATTTTATGTTGTTATAAAGTGTTTTTCTATTTATTTTTCACAAAATGCAAGAATTACAAAAGTTGCACAACAATTGTTGAGCAAATTTTCAAATTAAAAAAGTTGCTTAACAAGGGTCATTTAGTAACAAGTTATTTCCAATGGTACCATAATGAAAAATTTAATTGGAATCCATTGATAGTATTGAAAACATGTTATATAGGCCTCAAGGACTCGAGGCATGGGTGTTGATGAAATATGAAAAAATTTTGATCAATAAAGCTGCATATATATCCCAGAATTATGAAATTCTCTACACAATCAACCAAATCATCCAAGTTTAAAAGATCCACCCTAGGCCACACGATGATCTAATTTCTTGTTTTAAAAAATAATTACAGATCTATTGAGAGGAGAAGAAACACATGTTTCCTACTACTACTCCCATTTCAACCAATTCTTACACTAACACATTCAATCATTTTAATTAATGAAATTAATCTAATGGACATAAATTTTACTTGATATCCTTAATTCCTTTAATACGAGTACAATCAAGAGTACCCATTCATTTCATGAATCTCATACACAGTAATCCTATTAAGTGATTCAATTGAGATTATAATATACTCCATTCTAATCTAACATCATATCCTACCCCATAGAATATTATTAGATTTACATTAAGCACTACACATATTAGTATTCTTCTAACATTTCCTTTGTGTTAAAATCTAATCTTATAAACTTACTTTCATATTACCCAACTATTCCATTTACATTCTATAGTAATCTCATCATTTATATACCATTATAGTCAACCAACTGGTAATATTGTAAGTTTCATACAACTAAAGTAATGCACACATAAAACATAAAACATAGGTTTCTTAGTACCCGATTACTACATGAATTCATTTCCATAATAGTCATCTAGGATCTTAACCATTCACTTGGAATCTAGCAATATGTACATTTAATAAGAATCCATTTTATGACAATTTGAATCCAATCATTAGGATGGAAAAATTGGTTTTAACTGTCTCATTCGGTTTGAGGATAGTTTTAAAAGGTGGTTGGTTGATGTTTGGGTATAAAAGAGACCTATGTTCATTGTAATTACAGAGCGGAATACGGTTTTGTTCGAAGTGATAAGGCCATAGAAGTTTTGAATCAATAAAATGTTATTTTCACTGCATTTTCTCTTATTTTCTTCCATAAACAGTCACTCTACATGCATTTTCTTCCATCTTAACATGTTTATCTTTAAATATTGTTGTTTGGAGATGTTAAATTAGTGAAATAAATTCCTTTTTGCATTGTAACCACCTTGTTTAGTGTTGGGTTAAGGAAGTTATCTGCATTTTTTTCCATACTGTCTAAACCCTCATTTAGGTTAAACCGAGAGAGGAACAATATAATTTCTCTTGAGTTTAACATTTAATGTGTGCTAATCATGATGGGGGATGATAGAGGACATGTTGTATAATACTCCTTGTTGGTTTCATAGGATAATGCATTGATTTGGCATGTGATTTGAAGTCAAGGAAGTGAGTGCACAATCACAAAAATCAATGTATTAACTATCATAGTTTGAAATTTCTAACTTAGTCCATACACCAATGAATGCTTGGGGCCATGGAGGCTTGAGGAGAGGTAAGTAGGAGTTTCTAAAACATGTAGGAGGCTTGGAGAAGGTAGATAATCCAAGATAAGAGTTTTACAATCAAATTTTCAGAGGGTGAAGGTGATTGTCCCAGTGTGACACTGATATAGTAAGTTGATTTTCTTTGTTTGAAAGTTGTGTTTGGTGGACTTAGTGGATAGGAATATATATGGAAAGATTATAGAAGTTTTTGTAAGGTGTATTTCTGGTAGAAAAAAGAGACACAATGGTTGGAGAAAAAGAGAATATGTAAATTTTCCCCTTTTCTTATGTAGCAAGTTATATGGCCCTAAATTCAATGCAGCTCTAAACATGAACCTTGGGACCAATGATGCCAACAATGACATTAGTCATCGAAACAAATCCCAAACCTATTATTCTCACCTCAAAAACCTCTATTAGTTTCTTTGGGAAGCAAATATTACTGTAATGGAGAATAGAGAAACTTTTGATATAAGACACAAGGAAGCAATGCAAAACTATAAAGAGTATACCCACTATGAAACACTATGATGAAAAGATTGTGTGTAGAGGATCAAACCTGGAAAGAAGGAATGATTCTTGGGGCTTCTTTGGCCTATTAGGGTCAGTGTCTTCTTCGTTCTCCTGCTCTTTATGTTGAACCACAACTTGTAAAGTCGGACAAATTACTGGCGTAGGGCACATGAAAGTAGGACAAATTATTGATATAAGATACAAGGAAGCAATGCAAAACCATAAAGAGCATACCCACTATAAACACTATGATGAAAAGAGTGTGTATAGAGGATCAAACCTAGAAAGAAGGAATGATTCTCGGGGCTTCTTTGGCCTATTAGGGTCAGTGTCTTCCTCGTTCTCCTGCTCTTTTTGTTGATCAAATTACTTGGGGCTTAGAAATTTAGTTTGTGTTCTAGAATTAGTTCTTACATTCCAGAGGCATTGGTTAGGTAATATAAAGCACAAAAAAATATATGCAAAACTTAAAATTTTACACTTTATAGAATTAGGAGAAGAAAAGAAAATAATATGAGAATTTACAACAGTATCTCCTAGGTGTTTGTCTCATGAGAGAGGGTTCAAGAGATATTAGAGAGAAATTTGAATAAATAAGGATTGTGAATATAGAAAGTCCAAATAATGAAGAAAGAAGACCAATACAAAATGTTGTGAGGAAAGAAAAACACCACAAAAGATTGAAGAATGCAAAAAATATTAGGAGTGAGCGCGTCAATGAGGGTGTTGTTGAGTGCACCATGGTTGGTGCTATAGGAAAAGAGGAAGAGAAAGAAACTAGAGAAGAAGAATGGAAGACTCTAGAAAAACTACATTTGTAGTGTGAAAAAACAAGACAACCCACAACAAGTTTGGAGAAGAGCATTGACAATTATGGAAAATCTGATAAAGTTTTTGTTAGGAGACTATAGTACCATGAAGTCTCCATCCCTACCACAACTCTCAATTTTCTTTTCCAATCAGATCAGATATATTAATCATTTAACAATCAAGTGAGATGAAAGACTCCTTGAATTCATTAAGGCTCAGGAGAAAGTTCTATACATTCAAGAGGAAAACTTGGAGGAATTAGTTAATAAGAGTATAAAGTTCAGTTAAGAAGAAAATAAAAAGAGAAAGAACATAAAGTCATGATTAACTTAGGAGAAGAGTTATGCTCATTAACCAATCAAATTTCTTTAACAAATAAGAAAATGAAGATATGCTAGGAGTCACAACTCTCGAACCAAGATTCATCCCCTATGTCATGTAAGATTGGGAGGATTTCATTTGAAGAAGTATCACATAAAGAAGTAATCAAACAAGAAGATAAAGCAATATATTGTATAGGAATCTTTGAAGAAGAGTAACTTGAGATAAAGTTGGCAAGAAATAAGGGCAGGGAGTAAGTCCTCTATAGTTAGAAGCATAGAGAAGGAGAAGACAAACATTTTTCTATTCTGCAAATCCAAAACATAAAAGGAGAAGATCAAAATGGATTCAACGAACAAACTACCAATGTTCAGAAAATATATCACACAGGCTACAACACATGTTTTCCTCTTTAAATCATTGGTGGCAAGGAAGGACGTAGAATAAGGTAAAATCAAACTATTAGACTTTGTTGTCTCCTTAGGGAAGGATACATTAGATTGGTATAAAATGCATATCCAACACACGCCAAAGATTGGGAGGAGGTGAAAAAAGACTTCTTAGCCAGCTTTGGATATCCCAACTGAGAGTGTGAGCAAGATGAGGGAATTTGTTCAAAAGGATGATGAATCAATAAAGACATGATACATTGGTGGAGTTATAGTGGTGTATTCTGAGAATTTTCACGATGGACACCAACTTGGCATGACACACAAACCAACAAATAAAAACATGAAAAGATGACAGAAAATGGGCAAACTTGCAATTTTAGGATTTTAAGACTGCATTGCACATGTGGGAATGACATACATGTTTACAAGTGTAATATAAAGTGAAATAATCTATGTAATTAAAACTAAATGTTCTGATTAGATCTTGAGGGTAAAAATTAGGAATTGATGTGTTATTGAAGTTTTTGATTATGATTGCACTATGTATTTCATGAAAGGAAGCACCTTGCAATTGGGACTAAAAGTCTTGATTGCACTTTGTTTGAAGCTGCAAAGTGTAGTGAAATGTGTGATCAAAACTAAAAGCTCCAATTACACTATGTATGTGTGGAATCGAGTGTAATCAAATTTTTAGTTCTAATTACACACTGTAAAATAGTGTAATATGACATGTTGTTAGGATTAAAAGTCCCAACAATTTGTGTTGAAAATGCATTGAATCCAGAACCATTATAAATGCAAGTGCAACGAAATGTATCGTCGAGGTTAAAAACCTTAACTACATATTTGGCAACCATATTTGCTAAGTCTAACCAGAGCTAAAACCTCCAATTACATAAAAAGATGCTTTTAAAAAGGAAAGTGTAATTGGAGTCTAAACCTCCAATTACAAATTTGAGGTGTATATCTAATGCATTGGGTTTGGATAAACTCAATCTACAAATAGAAATGGAAGTTTTGATTCACAGTGTGTAGTTGTATTTGCAATATCCATGACAAATGAAATTTATACTTTTGTTTGCAAAGTATGTAGGCCATTTTCAAAGAGTGAGATCTTAAAAGGGACTTTGCATTAGTTTCACAAAAACTCAACTCAAAAACCAAAAATGGAGACTAGGGATCTGAAACAATCAAAATGACTCCAAAACTTTGTAGAAATGATATTCATAGCATAAAACATAACGGTCCTTAGATGCCTAAGAACATTAAAAAAATAAAGATGAAATGAATTAGGGAAAATACATTAAACTTCAAATAAGAACACTAGAAAATAATAAGCATGAATCTGTGGCTACATGAAGGGATTGAAACCCTTAAAATTTGTGGCCTGTTTATATGGACCTCAAAATAGTCACATAGGTTTTTGCATAATTTTAGATGCCCAGATCAAGGAACGATAATAGCAATATGTATTTTTAGAAACCCATATTTGAGATAAAAGACAAACCCTTTGGAATAGATTTTTAGTGAAGCGTTGTTGGTAGGTACGATGGAAAGCACCCAAATTTAAGGAGAAAGAATATACAGTTTCATATTTGGTTTATTTTCTTCAAATTAAATGACCATGACCATATGAAATAGTTAAAAATTAGAGATAATGAAAGATATTTAACCATGGAGGGATATGAAAAAGTTTTCAACATTTTTTGAGAGCATAAAAAACAATTAGTAATGTTTATGCATACCTACTATGGATCACAACATTCATGGCATTCGGGGGTCACGACATTCACAGTTTCACAGCATTGAAGAGCTACCTTCTTTCGCAAATGGGGTGGGCTTCTGCAGAGCTGCCTTCTTTTGCACGATAAACTAAAAATGAATTTGCTCTGTCTTTTTTTTTAATGTGTTGCCCACAACCGTCGCAATTACGATGGTATCAGGCACAATTGCAAAAGAAAAAAAACACCAATTTCACAAAATGTGCCCATCCTTTGGAAATGACTATCGGAAAAGAGGCCCAAATGTATTAGTGTAGTAGTTTCTCCTATATGAATATCGAATATGTTGTAAAGTACCACTTGGAGATAGAAAGTATGGTGTCGCTAATGATATGCTAATACTCTTATATAATGATATGTTAATAGATTGAGCATTCTTATAGCTAACTATATCTTATAAAATAATGAGGATATATTCTTCATTGAGAGATAACCCTTTGAATTCCTTACTATTCATATATATCGATATATATTCTCTTTTTCTTTGATGAAGACCATATGTACATATGATACACTATATTATTGTGAATGAATTGCTGAAATTGACCTGTATATCCTTTGAATGAAATTGATCCTCTTTTGCGTGATTGTGAGGAAGGAAGTATGATGTTTGGTGATGATCAATGAAATTGCTTGATTGCTGACTAAATTAGTTGATGAATGAACTCCTTAATTCGATGCCTTTCTCTCCTCCTTTCCTCCCATATTTATATCTTTATATTCACGTCCCGTGAGATACTTTCGTGCACCATATCAAGGCACGAATTGATATTGTATCACCAACGGACTAGACTACAATCTTTTTTACAGAAGTTTTGTTAGAGGATATGGAGTCGAATATTGTTGACCACTAAGTAGTTTCCTGACAACTTAGAACTTATAGACCAATACTTTATTATTGATGATTAGTAAGGTGTATGAAAGGTACATTTGTTCATTGAAGCCATATAAGCAAACTCAGTATTAGTCCATGATACTAAATGCAATTTTTATTGATAATTTAAATTTTATTAACTTAATTATAATTATATTTGTGTATTTTATTATTCTAATTATAAGCCTATGTTATTAATTGTTTATTTAATCTTATGTTTTTAATTCTATTATTATTATACTTCATCTTGGCGAAGGGGACATCACAAAAATATTTGCCCACTTAAGATCTGGGCATCTAAATATTTTCCACATCAATTTTGCACCTAGAATTTTTTTTTGTCCATCTTGTTTCCTTAAACCCAAGCAACCCTCATCTTTAGTTTTACAAATTTTGTTCCAGGCGATTAATGCTATCTTCTTTTTCTCTCTAGTTCTTTGCCAATAAAAGTTCTTTAATTTCTTTTCTATTTTATCTCTCGCTCTAGCAATTAATGGGAGGTTGGACATTTGATAAGACAATATAGTTTATAGTACCGATTTCAACATAGTAACTTTCCCAGCTAAGGAAAGTCTCTTTCCTTTCCAAGACTGCATCTTCTTATCTATTTTTGTTAATACTGGGTCCCAAAGCTTAGTAGATCTGATTTCATTATCTAATGCAATCCCTAAATATTTATTGGGTAATGTCCCTTTCCTATAACCTAATGATTGCAGAATCTTTGTTTCCAACCTAGGATTAAAGTTAAAAAAGAAAACCTATGATTTTCCCTGAGTTACTTCTTGTCTTGATACCGCAGAGTACCAGTTCAATATATGTTTAATATTTTTGGCTTCCTGTATATCCCTTCCCCAAATAGAAGTGTATCATCAACATGTTGTTGATGTGTCACATGATCTAACTCTCTAGTTACTTTAATACCTCTAAAATTACCCTATGCTTGCCATTTGGCTATAGTCCTGCCCAGTGCCTCAACCAAGATTATAAATAAAAAAGGGGAGATAGGGTCCCCTTGCCTAAGGCCTCTTGTGATAATAATCCTTTTGGAGACCCATTGACAATCACAAACATCCTAGGATTTGATATGCATTCAAAGATGAGATTGATCCATTGCTTATAAGTGAATCCAAATGCTTCTAAACACTTACACACAAACCTCCAAACAACCTTATCATATGCATTCCTAATATCTAACTTAATCAACATACTTTGATTCCTATTTTCTTGTACTGAATGTATTACTTCCTAAGCTATGATGATTTCATCAAATATAGATCTCCCCGAGACAAAACTAGTTTGTTCTTCGGAAATTATTATAGGTAGTACAATTTTTAATATGTTTGCTAGTGCTTTAGCCAAAAATTTGTAGTGTATTGCATAGGGAGATAGGTTTGTATTTATCTAGGACTTCATATTTTTCTTTCTTCGAGATTAAAGTAATAAAGGTGTTATTGACGTCTTTAACCAATTTCCCTGAATTCCTCACCCCCTCTAGTGCTTCTACTAGCTCTAGCCCCATGAAATACCAACATTTTTGAAAGAAGTTTGGAAGAAATCCATCAGGCCTGGGGGCCTTGTCCGGATGAAGTTGTCTTAAAGTTGATTCTATTTATTCAGCTTTGAATCTGCTATTTAATCTTTTGTTGGTTTTTTCAGTTACTAATTTAGGAATATTTTTAGGACTCCTTCTAGAGCTAGCATATTTGAACTCTTATTACTGTTGAGAATATTATTAAAGTAGTTGACAACTTCTTGTGAAATTGCATTAGGGTCATCTATTAAATCCCCTTCAACATTTTTTTATTTTTGTGATTCTATTAATGCTATTCCTGACCTTAGTGCTATTGTGAAAGAATTTTCTATTTTAATCTCCCTCATCCAACCAAGTTTCTCTTGACTTATGTCGCCAATAGATTTCTTCTTTAGCCAATACATCTTCATATTTTTGTAGTAGTTCTTTTTCTTTTAAATACCTATTATGATCCATACCATGTTTGATTACTTCTTCATTAAGACTCTCTATTTGCCCTTTAATTCTCTTTAGTTCTAAATATGTTTCCAAAGTGTTCTTTATTCCATGTTAATAACTTCCTTTTAATCATCTTTAATTTATCATAAAGCAGAACAATTTTGATCCCTTAATATTCACCTCCTTCGACCAGCTCTCTACCATCTAAAAGAACTTATCATGCTTCATCCACATATTTTCAAACTTAAAGGGATATTTCTTGGGTTTAGCTTCTTCCAAAATTGTTAATTATACTAGGAATTGATCAGATCCTAAAAAAGGCAAGATTCTCATTTTAAAGTGAGAATGAAAAATTAGCTAAATCTCCCTTGAAAAGGAATCTATCCAATTTTCTGGCTTTTTTACTAAAATTTGGCCTTTTGTTATTCCAAGTGTATGTCCCGTTTTCCATCTTGATATCTAAAATATTATGCATTCTGATCCATTCTCTAAAATCCTTTAGCTAAATCTCCCTTGAAAAGGAATCTATCCAATTTTCTGGCTTTTTTACTAAAATTTGGCCTTCTGTTATTCCAAGTGTATGTCCCGTTTTCCATCTTGATATCTAAAATATTATGCATTCTGACCCATTCTCTAAAATCCTTTAGTGACTGGGACTCCTTCATTCCTCCTAATTTTTTAGATAGGTATAGGATGGCATTGAAATCTCCCCCTAGAAACTCTTATTGGGAAGTAATGCTAGTTGGTTTCCTATTTCTGCTCAGGTTTCTTTCTTTTTATTATTTGGTATTGGGTTATAGATATTAAAAAGGAGGAATATTATGTTACTGATTAAGCTCTTGACACTTACACACATCCAAATTCTTCCATTATTTATTTTTTCCACATACATTTTCCTAGGACCCCAAAACAAACCCAATCCACCAGAGGCACCTTCTACTGCAACATATTCCCATTTCCAGCATCCTATCTTTTTCTTAAACTATTTTGCCTCTATTTCATCCAATTTTGTTTCTTGAATTGTTACTATATTTGCATTTGCTGAAAAGATGCAATGCTTTATCAGGCGTTGCTTGTTAGGGGCATTCATGCCCCTAACATTCCAAGATAGGACCTTTATGGTGAAGTGGGAAGGAACTTCTCCTTCCCTACATTAAAAAGTGATGTAATTTTGGACTGATCATTAGCAATTCCATCTTTGGCCCTCAACTCAGACATAGTCTTTCTCCCTCTCTTCTTGGGAGATTTAGCACAAACTGGCTTACCTTTTTTTGGGCAGCTTTGACATAAACCTAGGGGCTCCTCTGACCTACTTAATGCCCTATCATTTTGTGAGGTGATATCCTTTGCATCTTCTTCCTCTTCATCAAGTAATTCCATGATCTGCTTAATAAGTTGTTTTACTTCTAGATCTTCTTCCTCTTCTATCATGTCTTCTTCTCCACCCGAGATCCCCACCAACTCATATGTTGCCTTTAGGTTTGTAGGCATATAAGATCCTATCATCAATTCTGAGACTCCTACTTCAGCAACTTCATTGTCAGATCTCAATACTTCTCTTCTATCCTTACTATTGGTAGCTCTTTCCTCTTTCTCAACCTATTCTCTCTAGTAATACAATATGTTCTTTCACTTCTTCTTGAATTCTCTCTGATTCTACTAAAATGGATTACAATACTGCTCTCTTCTTATTTACATCCTCACTACTTATGTCGATTCTCCTTGAAGCTTCCTCGAAGGGAACATGATCCCTATTTTCTACCTGATCAATGATTTCAAAGCCTCCCTTTTCCTCATTTAATCTTAATGTTATCACTGGGTTCTCTTTCGTATTAATTTAGTTACTTGTTTCATAAGTTGTTGTCGAATCCTCATTACTATCTGTTAATGACAATAAAAACCTGGATCTAACCCTAGCCATATTAATTTTCCCAAAATAGAGTTTAGGAGCTATATTTACATTTTTTGGTTCTTCAATTATTCCCAAATGCTCTAGAGTTTTACAATCGTAATCTAATTTGACTAAAATTTTGATTTCTTTAGATTCAAAGCTCGACTCTTCAAATCCTTAAAAAAACCCCAACTGATTATCAATAGCTTTCAACGCTTCCATACAAATATATTCAGCTAATAAGAACCCTAGATTAACCCATTTTGGCCATTTAGGGTGTTTGTAGGTTTTTGGATTAAATTTTAGTATCCATTTAAGCATATGAAAACCATACCCTCTGTAAATTATGGCTTTTTCTGCTCGAGAATTTTATCCCTGATTTCTAATGTAACACAGTCAATTAAAAAGAAATTGCATTCTAAGGGTAAGATACTTACTTGTGGGTGAATGAATTATTTTCATCATACCTCCATATCTTGATCTGGGTAGCGAGGACCACACCAATTTTCCAATATACTTGTCTTCCCCTATTTATCGATAACCGACCCTGTAATGTCTGATTTAATAATCATAGTCGTTCGATATGATTGACGAAACTTTTCAAATTTGTGTGGTCTAGATTAGGGGACCGTTTTGGTAGGATGGAAATTTTCTTTATACCTCTTATTAATCTGAGGAGGGTTTTGATGGTTCCTCCGATTGTAATTCTGATGCCCTAATTCATAACCCGACCATTGTCCCTTGCTTGGAGCATTGCCTAGGTTTTTATAATTTGAATTCCAACCTCCATTGCCCAGCGGAATTCAGTTGGATTTCATTGCAAACCCTGAGACACTAGAAGTAATTGGTATTGCCCACATTCTCCCCCTTGGTCTACGATGAACTGGGACACTTTTGTAATCGTTTCTGTATGTTTGAGTGACCGAACCTAGAAACATAATCGCAGATTGCCTCTTGTTTCTTCACCACAACCACCTGTCATTCTTTCCCGGATGATTCTACCGGGAACCTTTGTTCCTAGAGATAATTTTTAATAATTCACATATTTGCATAGCAGTTCGAATAATATTTTTGGTTATATATTTTAAAAAATCCATTTTATTCCTTTTCTTAGCACATAAAATTCAATATTTTTCTTTCCTTTCTATCTGTATTTATTAAGTATCTTTATCTCCTTTATTTAATTTGTATTCTCGACTCTTTTCTCTCTCCTCCCTTCCAAGGTTCCCTTTGTCTATTAATATTCTCTTTATTCTCTTCTCTACACTTCTTCATGATGATCCAAATCATTGATGACTTTTTTTCATAAATTTCATCAGAAAATATGTTACATATCTCAATAGATTGTGGAAACTATATGACCATAAATGCCCAATTTATTAATTTGTCAAACAAATTACTTGGGCCTCATGTGGCTCATGCTAGATTAATTGTATTATGGGCTAGAACAATGAATCTCTTTGAAGTGGCTTATGTTGTAATGGAAAACCCTATTTATGATCAAGGATTGATTTTAATTCCCCGTCTCTTGGATTTCCTTTCTAATCAATGACAAATACTGCATTGTCATTAGATCTGATCGTGAAATTCCATCGCTGCATTTAAGCCATGAATACTACCATTATTTTGCAAAGTGATAAATTAGACCCTATTATTCTTAATTAGGGCAACTACCCTAGCAAACAGTAGAGGCCCTCCCAACAAAATTGAGATGCATATATTGTGAAGTTTGTTATTTGAAGACAAGTAGAGATTTCCTAAACTCAATAGGGATTGTTCCCTAGATAGTTCAGGGCTTGTGGATCTGAGAATTATATAGCCTTTTCAGGGTCATGAGGCAACTTGATGGTGCAATGGATTATTGTCCAATAATTTGAGGGATATATGATTAAAGAGTTCAGGGAGGTGGTGACCAAGAATTCAGAATTTCAACAAGGGAGCTACATTTCTGGGAGCTATGGGACAACTTGATGGAGCCACATTTGGTTTATGATTTTTTCCAAGAAAATCTTTTGAAGAATATGTATTTATTCATTTTGATGAACATTTTTTTGTGCGGAATGTAAATATTATGGGGTGGCAGAAAGGGGATTGGAATATTAAGGTTTATGACAATAAAAATGCGCTAATGAAATGCATTTTTTTAAGTAATTTATTGTTATTTAATAATTATTTACATTTGTGGAAGTTGTTAGTTATATTTTAAAGGCTTTATAAAAATCATATTGTAATTCATGTTGTTGTGAAAAGTGTTTTTTAACCTAGCTAGTTCATCACCTAGATCCTAATTACACATTAACTTTACTTAGGTATACATAGGATAGTTATCACTTTATGTCTCAAGTCATAAGATTATGCAATCTTATATTCACTTTAACCTATATAACCAAGGGGTCTCCTTTATACTCTAATATCATGTTTTATCAATCTATCATTTGCATCCTTTGATAGAGTAGCATTATTATTGCATAGTTGGTCTCTCTTTTGCTTTCATGAAGTTCCTAGATCTTGGGTGGCTACAATTTTCAATCAAATCTTGCATGGTATAAAGCATTGTATACTAACTCTTCCATGGTAATAGAGAAAACAATCAACTCTTACATGGTATCAAAACTTGCGAGTTGCTAATTGTTAGTCTTTCTGAGATATCTAGGTTGCAAATCTTGGTAGACCTCGACAATTCGAGTATGTTCTTTTTTTTCATGGAATGATGATTTGGAGAATTAGAAAAAACTTGATAGAAATACCAAATTTGGGGTTTTCTCTTTGTGACTTTACATTGCAAGTCAAAATCAATGTTTGTTGGTGCATACCTAAACTCACCATTGAGTTCAAATGGTTTGAGAAAGCCAATTTTGTCTTTTGTTTCATCTAAATCAGATATTGGAGGCCAAACTATAAGAGTTACAAGCTGAGAGGCGGTTGCCAAATCTAGGAGCTAGCTATAATTATGGTGAATTTTGGGTTAGATCTAACCCTGCGATCATGTTTAGAAGGTTTAAAAAACTATAGATCAGCTATAAAATCATCCAAATATGAGTACTTCATCGAACACTTGAAGAAATTAAACTCCCTCATCCCCTCATCGTACAATTGCATGACTGTCACTAATGCATCAACGCAGGTAGTTGCGAAAAATTGTTGAATTTTAATTTTTTTTTTTAACATTTTTCATTGATTTTTCAAAATTTTAAATAAATAGAAAATTAGATTCTAAGGTACTTGTAGGGGTACTACATACACAAAGCACATGGTATTGTGGGTACTCATAAGCGATCGTGGGCATAGCCACAATCCTTGAACCCTCCAAGCCTCAACCCTGTCAAAATCAAGAATATTATGAACAATCAAATCAAATTATTGTCGAAGAACACCGTATGAAACTTGAAAACTATATTTTCACAACCAAAAGAATATTCTAGGGTATATTCTAAAACAAGAGAATATTATTTGTTGATGTTAATGGTACCTAAAAAAATTTGGCTTCTCATGACTCGAATGCAATAAAAGAATATTCTTTGTTGCAACAATTTTGGCTTCTTATGATTCAATGTAATAGACACATTAAGTTCCAAATATGATTACATGGGATGATCACATGACAAACATTGCTGGTTTGTTCACAAAGTCCCATATTTCAAACTTAAGAATCGCCATTGATCACATTTATCTTCTCTTTGGAGATGATCCTTCTTTAGTTGTCATGAAGGAACACTTAGGCCATCTTGTTCATTCTCTACACAATCATTCCTCACAGTTTGACATGAGTGTGGATACTATTGAGTAATGAGATATTTTTGTCTTTGGACTATACCCCATTTCTTAGAAGATGATAAATTATCATCTTCATCAGTATAGCCTAGAACACTTGATTTAAGTGTGGCAACTTTCAATGCCAACGTAGAGACACTTAAGCAAGATTCAAAGGCATCACACTTCATCCATCTTCCCTTGTTATCTTCCTTTTAGGAATGGGAAGACATCTTACATACCATCTTAGTTTGTTTCTTCCAAAGAAGAGGAATATCGTTCAACAACTTTAGATCATCCAAACATTCAAGGTCAAACATCTACAATCACTGTAAGGCACTCTACATTAAGGGGGGACGGCATTGTATATTTTCTTATTCTCTTATATAGGGGTCTTATATAGGGGGAGGGATTTTTTCCCCACATACAATTTTGTCTATCTAGTCATTGACTGCATTTTATTTTCACATCTCTTTTTGGGAGGAGTTTTGTCCCACCACATTTTATCCTTTTCTCTATTTATGAGAAATTGCATTGCATTTGAACATGAATACCTAATATGGCTTAGTTATTGAGACCCATCTTTACATCATTTGCATTTGTGCACTCTCTAAATTGCACTTTAGGAGGGGTGTTGGTGTGAAAGGAGTGTTTTACCTAGTTAATTCATCACCAAAGTCCAAATCACACATATTACTTAAATTTATTTAAGAAACACAAAATAATTATAGCCTTATGTCTCAAGTCAGAGAATTAAAACATGTCATATTCTTATGCAATCTTATGTTCACCTTGGCCTATATAGGCAAGGGGTCTCCTTTGTAATCTCATATCACGTTTTATCAATCTATTATTTGTGTGTGTTTTAAAAAATAGCACTATTCTCTCTTATGTTTCCATGAAATTCAATCAAATCTTACATTATATATAGCACTCTGTATAACTCTTACAATTTATCCTGGGATCAACTCAATAAAATAATTATCATCATTTTTTGTTGATCTCTGTGCCCTTGGATTTTTTCAATAATGAATCCCTAAGAAGTAGGTCGAATACATAGGAACAGGAGTTACAGAAGCACCATATTTGCAACAGGGTAGAATCCCACGTGGATGAATTTATCAAGACTATCGAGTCTCAGTCAAACAGTGAATTAGCTTGGACGCTTCAAACTTAGTTAGCTATAAGAGTTACTCCAGTATGCTAAACCTCCAACAAGTTCTCAATAAATTATAGTTTTAATTTTTAATTTTTTTTTGGGGGGGGGGGGCGGNGGGTAGATGCAAGAAAGGACTACACATAACGTGTAGAGCGAGGATTAGATACAATTCACACATAAGAAGACAGCATTTTAAAAATTCTTGAATATTTATGTCCAAGAGTGCAAGGAATTATGATTAGCCTGTGAATCGCCATTCTGAAACTAAGATTTGTATTAAATGAATATCAATATGAAAAAAATGCTAAAAGTTACATATATTACAACATGCTAGTTTGGGCTCGACAGTTATGATACAGAAGCAGAGACGAGCTTTTGGCTGTCAATAAATTTATGTGCATTACTATACATTATAAACTACTCGAAACTCCAATCAAATTTCTTAGCTTATTCATCAACTGCGTCGCCGATTACTCAACCTTTAGCAATGCCCATTTCTGAGCTTTTGTTGGAGCAATCATCTCAAACGTTATATTTACCATTTAGTGCATTTTATATAATTTAACAAGGAACTAAAATAGTTCAACCATGCAAGGAGGGTAGAGACCAGATTCAGCCGAAACTTGAGAAACCACAAGCAACTCCTTTTGTACTTTTCCCCGTTCATAGAATACAGGGCAATCAAGGGAAATACATTTGATTCCCTTTTTACCAACCAAATCAGCACCCCCACAGTGCCTGCATATCTGAATCAAGGAGAATAATTCTCATTATTCAATTTCTCATGGATATGTTAAATTAACACAAATCTAATACACATACTAGAGATACCCAGAAGCATCCTAATGGAAAATACACAAATGCATTAATAAGATCATCTCAATTCAAATGTTCTAGGTAGTATGAATTTCAAGTAAATCTATCTAACTCAAACTGACTTTGAAACAAGGTAATGCTCATTAAACTACAATATTATCTTTCTTATATTAACATAACTGAAACTTCGACATCATCCTATGCCTATGTCTGCCAAAGCTTAGCACCAAGCCAAAGCTGTACACAGTATAATCAAATCTGCTTAATAGCACTGAAACAAAAATCTAATGAATGAAGAAATAAAGAAATTCCTGCAAGTAGTAAACAAAGACAATGTTATGATGGTCAGTCATCAGGCAGCGTGACCAAAGAGTGATCATTTGTAATATTGGAATCATTAAAAAGCTATCACTATAAATCAGAATTGTGCTCCACTGACATGCAACTTTGTATTTGTAAATGTTTATCATCAAACATAAGCAGAAAATTAGGTAGCTGCCCCTCCTTTGGGACTTTGGAATGTATTTGCAACGTGCTCCGGATTCTGATTCTCCGTTACATTGTGCATCTCTTCTAGTCAGGGCAGCAGAAACAGACATGGGTTCCAGTTCCCCTCAAACTGTTGCGTCTACAACTTTCTGGTCAAACAACTAGTCTTTTATTAAGGGAAGCTTTGTTGCATGACTTTGCCAAGTATTGTCCTCTCTCCATAGTAAGAACTTACTCAATCGCTTCAATTCTTCTTAGGAGGCAATTTCCTCTACAGTAGACACCGTTTGATGTCGCATGCACTCTTGCTGAACATTAATGGATTCCTTCTGTTGCTGAATGCTATTCACCATCAGAACATGGAATATTTCCATGAAAGGATGTCAATACCTTTTTCATCTGATTTCTCAACCACATTCTGGATACTGAATGTGATGTCTGAAGAGCACTAATTAATGCACAAAATTCTTTGCTCTCCTCACTGACCCTTTTTGCTTAAATATAAGTCACAAGTAGATTAAAAGGAAGCCTACTGCAGAGTGGAGGGAGCTCAAAAGAAGAGGGGGCATTCCAGAAATTCACGTGGAAGAAGAGGAAGCATGATGTCCTCTCCAAGTATTTAAATCTATTTAAATCTATTCCAGATTTACCTTAAGGAATAATTAATTGTTGGAAACAGAATGCAGATTACAGCAGGGTGCCTTTATGAAGGAAAACTGAATTAGTCGTTAGTGGAGAAGAATTGGATAAATCGAGAAGGCCTTAGGTGGAAAAAAAGACATCCATGTCTAAGAATATTTAATGCTAAGGGGGTGAGTATCGAGTTGTTGAACATCTTGATGTTGGACAGGTACCTCTGGAAATCATTGTGCTCACATAGTCCTCATCATCAATTCTGATGGCTGACAATCTCTCGAGGATAAACTGGTCCTAGGCTCCATGTTCTGAATAACATAATGCAAACTGACACATGGCTTTTTGCTTCTTTTTGACCCGCTTTTATCTTTCTGCCTCTTATAAATTTTCTCAGGGTTCTGAGGAGTACAAATGTACATTTGCCAATGGAGAGTCCCTTTTTTCAGATACCCCAGGACTCATACTCTTATGCGAAGTCATTACTATTGCAGTTCTCATTGAATGAAGATTGGGCTGAAAGTGCTTAGAAAATAATTACAGCTCCTACATATATATCTTTGTGATTTGTTCCTCACCCAACCAAGCCATCAAAAAACATGAAGTTAATGATACCCAGATCTCGTAAGTTACCCTGAACAGGGATGTGAATCTTTAAAAGCACAATGTAAAAAGGCTTGGTATTTTGCTTTGAAAGATGCTGCTGTAAATGGAATTCATAGATGAGGTCATTGGCATTTCTATAAACTTTTGTCCAATCAGCAATCCCAGTAGAGTCCACCGGGATTCTGTTTGAAATTTTATTATTATATAAATTACAGACCAACGAAAACCTCCTATTTATGTGCATTTTAAAGTAGCTGTGATTAAGGCAAGATATAGTATAGGCATTCCATATTTCACTCACTGGATATAATGATTTGATACACTGTATTGTTTGTGTGAAATCGAGGAAGAACAAAATTGTTGCACATATACCTTTGGCACAAGAAAGCATGAAGGAAGAGCAAGTATAAAAGAAAGCCAGCTGTATAAAATAAAGAATGGGAGGAACACACAAGAGATTGAGAAGAAAAGTTAAATGGATTGCAAGGGTCACGTAGGTCATGAACAATTATGTGTTTGTCAATCAATTGCAAAGGAAGGTGAAAAATTAACATAGCTTTTGAATTATGTGATCTCATTCATATTACGTTACCGTTCAAAGTATGAATTAATTTTTTATTCATAATTCATAGTAGTTTTTTTCTTCAGTCATTCGGATAAATAATACCTTTTCAAACATCCCTCCAAGTTCAAGTATCTACTATTTTCTAGTTTCAATTCAGGTTCAACAATGTGCCACTTAAGTTTTTCTTCCCCAAATTGAAATAAACAGACACACATTATACATTTGAAAATTAACATAAATTATCGATTGTCTACTATTTCCTGTATTTAAATTGCAGCGCAAAATTGATACACTGATCACAGAGATTGTAGACTCAGATACTTGAAGAATGTGATTGGCCAATGGACAATATACAGGTCAGAAATTTATATTACAATATTATGAAACTCTGCTGTCTAAACATTGGCTACATTGTCCTTTGTTAAGTATAGTTAGTATCTTTGAATCCTGCTATATTAGTATCTTTGAATCCTGCTACATAAATATAAAAATCCAATTCATATGCAAACATTATCAGACCTGAAACTGAAACATTCCCACAATCTGTTCAAAAAGAAAACCATTGCACTATAGTTGGAAATGACACAAAAAAGTTGGGTAGATTTTCAGTGGTGATTTTACAACTGGGGAAAAATCAATTATTCCATTGCAATCAAAAGGGTTAAATAAATTAACTTTTGGATTCCATTCTGTCCAAATTGGATACTATGAATTATAAGTTGCCGGTTCGGATTCCGGTCTGGATGTGGGTTCGAGATTTGGGTTCGAAATTTGTCCAAATTTTTTTTGGGCTGAGTTCGATTCGTTTTGGGTTCGTCCGTATAAGAACTTTTTTGTTAAAAAATAAAATATATATATATGCAAACATATGCAGCAGCAAATAAGTTCATACATTACTATGCTAATAATAAAGCAACATAGCAAAATACACCACCACGTAGCAGCAAATAAGTTATTAGACATATGTTCGAATTTCTGATAGCCACTCAACAATCACTGTGGGCATACATACAACGGTTAGAAAAGAAAATTCTGATTTTAGACTATGTTTAGCAGGCTTTTTCGGGCACAGCTATGCAACTTTTGGTGCAACTTTGGCCATATTATTAGCATAGTTCTAAGCAGCTGCATACATGACTTTTATTCACAGATTTTAGGCAATACATTTTTTTTTTCAGGGTGCAGACTTCGAATAAAGGATGTCAATTCTAATTTCTAGGCAGCTACTGTACCTGCAACTCTAATTTCCAACTGAGACCTTGTTTGGAACAACAAGTTTGTGGGTCATTTATTACCCTTGGCACCCATACTTTTGTTTACTCAAAGCCATTTTCCAAAATAATAATATTATATTTTCAAACAGCAAGCATATTCATCCCAAATTCACTCCAGATTCCATCCGGGCTCGCACTGGCATTTAGAAATTCGGTGAAATTTGTTCCAAATTCGCACAAGGTCCCACTGACCGGATTTTAAGCTAATGTCTCACTGAAAATGCGAACTTGAACCGAATTCAAACCAAATTCGAATTTGCACCAAACCGAACCGCGAATTCCAGGTCTGCTGAGCGAATCTGGTAACTTAGAATTAAAAAATAAATATATAAAATTAGTCTGCATGAGCAGCGGAGTTGGCTTGGGCTGTGGGTTTGGTCCCCATTGGTCTTGGATTTGACTCCGTGGCTCAAGATTGACTTGATGCACATGGTTTGCAGGCGATTGCGTGCATCCCCAGGGGATTAGTCTTGCCCCAGCTCACCCCTTCCTGTCCCCAACTTGGCAGTAAAACTAAGACAAAAGTAAGGTAGGTTGGGCACTGGACTGAGTGGCCCCCTGCGCTACCAAATAAAAAGTAACAAAAAATTTGCATAAATTTGGAACAAAATGGATAGTGTCATTGTGTCTAGAGCAGCCAACTAATCATCGATCGACTATCAAATTATCATAATTTGTAGTTGCAATTGAAGAAAAAGTATTTTCCCTTTGCACTCAACTCAAAATTGTACAACCTGCTACACAAGCAAGTATAGGTCTATGTATGTATGTGTGTGTAAAATATTTTTGGACACTTTAAAATAAATCTTTGTACCGTCAAAGTTTCATGAAACACGTAAAAAAATGTGTTGCAATTGAAAAAAAAACTTTTTGGTTGCTTACACAAGCCTATGCAATGCCTATGTCAGTAGGTAATTGTACTTTGTAATTCTAACAAATCTAATCTGCCTAAAAATTTTGTTGCCGACCTCTCTACACTTGGCATAATATTTGGCAGGCCAGCTAAAATTGGCAGAAGTTTATAAAGCTGTGCTAGTTCACTTCCCCTTCTAAGGTAGGTTCCATTAGGGGGGCTTAAGTTCTATTTTTTAGGAAGAGGAGGTTCCATGAACAAAATTTTGTTTGGCTACGGGATTATTCAGAATCTGCTCCCTCTAAATAGGAGCTCCTACTTTTTAGCACTGCATATTAAGCAGGTGAAAAAGGGGTGGGACTAGAAATTGCTTTTTGCCACTTGTCAAACATTTAATTTCAGAATTTTCTTTAAAATTAATTTTGGAGAGAAAATGATTTTTTTACTTATTTTTTTATGCACAAAGTATGGAAGACAAAGGTTTTGTATAGCTTCCTTAAATATCGGTGCATAAACTTTTAAGCTGAATTGCACTACAAAATTCATGGGACCAGCAGCTTTAAAATTTTCCTAAAAATTCTCAGCAGCTTCAGCTCTATTTTTTAGGAAGCCCCCCTCTATGGGACCCCAGCCTAAGCAACTTTCACAAAAACGGCATAACTTTGCTTAAAATTTTAGATTTTTAATTTCTTATACGTGTCAAAAAGCTCTTTTAAATCTCAATGGTATAATACTATTTTGATTTGTCTGATTCTAATAAAAGTGATTGAAATTTTAGTTTGAAACTCTCATTTTCTCATGTACATTGCAATTGCACTCAAATAAAGGGCAAAAACTTTGTAATTGCTCGGGGAGCTTTAGTCATTGGCTATTTTATATTTCCATGCACTAATGGAGGTGGGAGGGTGTGACTTTTTTGCATTGCTTTTTCTGGATTGATCTCTGTTTGATTGATTTGAGAGTTAATCATGATTAGCAAAAAGCACCTTGCTATTATCAAGTTGGATGGATGGAACCATAAAACCTCGTGAGATGGTGTCCTGAAGCATTTCAAATGGCTTCATCTCTTGCTCCATCTCTACGAACTCAATACTGAACCCGCTTATTTTTGGCAGAAAATTGTATGGAGGGATCATATTGAACATGTATTGGGATTAATTTTGTGTAATTTCAATATTGCAACCATGATGGCAACCATGCATATTGAGTGTTATTGGGATCCAAATGAGCCTCCATTCCTAGAGAATCCTTCTACAGATTGTTTTATAGTTATACCTATTGATGTTTTTCAACCATATGATCCTGATGTAGTTACATCAATTTCTATCTACGGAGATTTTGAACGTTGTAATGAAAGAGAGAATTCTCCTAATACTTCTCCTCCACACACGTCATTGGATATTTTAGTGACTCCTATTGTAGATTCGAAGGGTTAATCTTCTTTATCTTCAAGTTAGCATCTTGAGGTTGAGCACTCTCCTATTCCGAGACTTTCTGTTTATAGTCAGCCATCTAGTGTGGACACAAAAATGATGGATTATGTAGTCTGATGACATGCACTGAGCCTTCACCGTCATCTCTCTCCATCATTGAGTCTAGTTTGCTTCCAATGAGGCTACTAGTGGTTCAGCTCAACAAGAACATATGCTTTACAAAGATAGCTCATTGGAAGGACTACTTCATAGATTCTGAAAATCTATTTTACGAGTCCTACCTGGCAGATCTAGTGGACACTTTTGAGGCACTGTAGTTGCTATCCCTTCATCTTTGGTTCCTACTATATATTCATTTCCAATGCTTTGAGTTGCCACCATCTTTAGTTCGGCCTAAGAATCTTGATCTGTTCTTGGCACCTTTCATCACCAACCTGGGGAATGCATTACCAAAGATATTCACATTGCATTTTCTTCCCTCTTTTTTGGATTGGGATGAGCTTTGACATGCAACATTAAGTTTACATCTTCCTAAAGGAAAGAATGTGGTTTGGTCCATATGGATTTTCTTCAACTTGTTGTATCATCCTTCTGTCTCCAATTCATGAGGCATCATTTTGAGGGGGAGGGTGGAGGGCGCTCCCTAGTATCTCTTTTTGGAGGTTTTATCATTGTACACGGGTACCTAAAAATAATTAGTTTATTCCTCTTCCTAAAGATAGAACATAGAGTGTCATCCGAAAGGTTGATCTAAAAAAGCTCACACAATTTTTTCTATAAGCTATTCAATGTATTATGCAATGGATTGTAGAAATTCAATGACTCTAAATGGTTTGTTTTGATGGGATCCATTTCACATTTCTCCTAAGACTTAAGTTGCACTTAGGGGGAGGTACTGGTGTAATTAATTGTTAAACTTTGAGTTCACTTAAGTAGTGAATTACATTAACTCAGGTAAATCGATAGGATAGAATAATGAGTACATCATTCCCTTGTTATTTTTAACTCAGTCTTATCCTTATCCTCTTTGGATTTAGAAACTTAGACACTATATATAGTAGCTCTTTCCTTTAATTTAATATACTGAATTGAATACAAATATTGACATACTACAGTTCTTGTCTCTTTCATTGCTCTTGAATTTATGTCCTCTAGCTGTTACTGTTCTTAGGATGGATATTATATTTCAAGTCCAATAAAATCTAACAATTTTTAATACAGAATTTAAAACTTATATGAATTTTTAAACTTATATTTGATGTCATTAATGTTTGGATTCAGACTCAACTGTTAGTCTTTTTTTTCCTTAGTTCCAGTACATCTAGGTTTACACACACACACAAAAATGTACAAAATTAAATACAGAACACAGATTGATAGCCACTTTTGCCTGTAATCTTATCTCGCTTTCTATTCACACATATAGAATGACATTTTGACGTAACTTAGGAGGAAACAGTTTCTGTTATTGAAATTCATTTTTTAATCATAATAAATTTTTTGAGACACAAAATGACCACTTTGAGAAGTCTTACCGCATCAAGATGTTCAATCTCTTTCTCCAGTCTAGAAGTCCTTCCTGTCATGGTTAGAGCAGAAATGCACTGATTCACAGAGCAGTGATCACATAAAAATGTCGAAGCTCTAATCAGGTCCCCACATACCGCACAGTGCTGAGAAAGATAGTACTGATCTATTGTCCATCTGTTTGAAGTTCCTTTCTGATATTTCTTGGAATAATGTGTTTCTTCACTATTTCTACTCTTTGATGGTGATGCATTGGGATGGCGTTTAGCTAACATTGGCCTTACTGGACGTGGCATTTCTGAAAACCACAATTTTAAGTCCACACCAACAAGACCAAATGCTCTTTGCAGTGCAGGAATTATCTGTTTGGTTATGTAATAAATATCATGCAACCTATGTGGTGTATTGATGTCTAGAAGTTCTAGTGGATCAACAACCATATCCATGAGACGTGCACCAGGTTCCCCATGAACAACTACATACCGTACACGCTCTCCATGATGAGGCTCTGCACGGGGATCAACTCTCATGGCTTTAGTTGAAACAATGGCTGCTGGGGGAAGAGATGAAGCTTTCGCACTGTATGTGCCTAGGCGGACCTCCTTTGCAAAGATAAAATCCTGAAGTGATACCCTATTACTTAAGATTTTACTCCACTGGCGATAAAGATATGATTTGACCTGTACAGAAAAATGAAATGCAGGATTACTTTCAAAATACAATGAACAAAATTTTATGACGCGGCTAAAATTTGTTTAGAATCCATTTTCTCTTCCATTCATCATCTTTGCACTACTAGGCATGCATATCAAACTGCAGCCAAGGTTGTACTACTTACTTCTGAAAGGTTGCGAGATTCAAAGAGTATTCTTAGAGAGCGTTCTAAGATCTTTGCAACTGCAGGACAGTTATCTCGTCGCACAGTTTCAATGCCTTTAGCATCAAATATAGGTTTGGACTGTGTCGAGCTCTCATAACTGTAACCAACATATCTCTTCTTGGTAAGCAAAACACATGGATGATAGACTTTCTCCATTTTCAATGTGACAGGCTTAGGATTTATTGCTGTTATTGCAGATGCAATCTGTTGGCCAATTCTGAATGCCTCTTCTCGTGTACGCCCTTTAAGTAGTACAAACATGCTGCATAATAAATTACACGTTAAAATTTAAAACATCTTTGTCAAATTTCTTTTAAAAAATGTGTAACTGACTGAATTAAATATATACCTATCAGTGTCTCCATAGACAACTCGTGCATCCCATTCACTATTTGAATTAACAAAACTAATTGCATTTTCAAGCGTTCTTCGACCACATTGGACGATGCTATCTGCAATCTCTGCACACGGCATACGGCCACTAAATCCAGCAGCTGTATAACCATAAGTTACATTTGCTATCAGCTTGAGTGCAAGCTGCCTAGCATTGAGCACCTGCATGGATGATGTCAAACATAAATATCCAGATATATACAAAAATATGTAAGAAGGTAAAACATCAAGTTCTAAAACTGAAATAATATACATGCGTGCTTTATGAGATCTTCCATTTGTGACTTAATGCTTATTGAATTGTCCACTTGTGCTTTGCATGCTTTATGGGATCTTCCATTTGTGACTTACATTCTTATTGAACTGTGTCCTATATGCAAGTCTAAATAATGAGAGTCCATGCTCTCATTATATCCATCCTGGATTCAGGTGATGTAGCATATAACCCCAGGGATTATTTGATTATTGGCAGCAATAGTATTTTATGTGCTACTCATCTATATGTTATTTTATCACGCACTTCTAATTTAGTAATAGTGTAAACAACTTCCACAATTTAACGGCAATAGTGGTAAAAAATAAATTAAGTCTACTCGAGAAGCCGTGGCATTTACTGCTAGAAAACATAGTTTATACTTTTGTTTTACTTGAGACAGTATAATCCATAGTTACTTTTTGAAAGACGTGTTAAAAAAACCAAAGAAGGTAAAACGAAGCCCAAAATGACTATTAGTTTGATGCTTCTAGAAATGATGCTTACATTGACCAACTATGGTTTCATATAGTAACAGAAAACAAAACTAAAACACTTTATTGTCAAGATACGTAAATTCTGTTTAATGCATAAATAACTGAAATGCTTCAGATTATAACTCATTCTCTTTAATAAATTCACCACCACCACCTTTTAAAATCTAAAGCAAAGAGCCCACAGATATGGATGTGGTATAAAAAGTAAATTCTGTTTAACGCATAAATAATTGAAGTCAGAAATGCTTCAGATTATAACTCATTCTCTTTAATAAATTCACCACCACCACCTTTTAAAATCTAAAGCAAATAGCCCATAGATATGGATGTGGTATAAACTACCCGCTGTAAGACTCTTTGTGTTGGCTGCAATTTCTTCATCGCATTCTTAACCATGATTCGTGTTGATAAGATTTCTTGTAGTAATCTGGGTAGTACACCTGGACGGACCTTGAAAAACAAACATGTCACCTATTAGATATATAAAATAATTTGCAGAGTAAATCCCTTGTTAACAATCACTCTATTAAAAGAAGATGGCAATGGCTAAAAAGTAAAAAGGTTTGATACAATACAGTGGTAACACCACCAAAGATATTGTACCATCAAAAACAATTCAATGAACAAGGAAGGGTGTGATCTATAATAAAGAGGAAAGTAAGTGTAAAGAAATAATGCTTGTATATTGCATTCAAGTAAATTACAATCTTGCTATAACCTACAATAACACAAATAGGCTATTCAAATGATAACTTGTCATAAATATGTTCGGAGTAGCTGTAAGGAAATCACTTCATAGAAAACAGTTCAAAAAGTTACAAAAACTGAAAAGATTTTCTTTCTCATGCTGAGTTTTCATGGTACAATGATCATTATTCATCTGCATATTGTTTTCATTTAATGGATGTAATCTGTCTTAACTTGCTATAGATGCTCAACCTTCACTGCTTTCCATCACTGTAATCCATAAACATGGCGAACAAAAAAAGTCTCTTTGGGCATAAAAACTAACTAATCCAATTAATTAGTTCTAATTTTCAACAGACATTTTGTAACAATGAACCTTGCTTGTTAGCGAAAATAAGTATCATCATTTTGAACATCCCCACCAACTCTATATTTTCATTTGTGTTAGTTGCTTAACATTCTGATGTGATTTGGACAAAGGAAACCCCTAACATTAAGACTATGATTGTAGTTGTTATTTTTGGATGTTCATATTAACTTAATGATTAATGGTGTGGACTTAATACGTTAAACATCAACTGGTGGAATTATCAAGTAATTGAAGGGTTAGGAATAAAATGGTTTCGTTTTTAATTTACAACATGGTCGAATTAACCAGGTATTGACATTTTGTAATGATGTGTGTATGAGAGCTGAACTGGTTTTGTAGGTGCCAGGAGTGCAATAAAAGTGGACCTAGCAACCTATTCCGCAGACAATCCTTAAACCTTGTAACATTTCCTTGCAATTAGGAGGCTGAATTGCCCTAGAAAAACGACCCGACTGTGAATGTCCCCATAAACTCCAGTATGCCTTTGACTGAAAATCAGTCACTTCACCCCAGACTGATTGGTCAATTAACTCTCTCCCTCTCTAGTGAATGTTCATACTCGAAACAAGGTAATAAGAAAATTAAAAATAAAGCTGAAGTAAAGAAAACAATAAAAATAAAAACCAAAAGAATGAAAAGTATAGCCAAAAATCTCAATGAGGTTGTGGCATTTTTCCAACAACAGAGTAGGGAAGAGCAGAAGGCATCAATGGAGGAAATTCTTCCTTTCCATGGCTGGAAAACAACCCACATTAGTGAGAAGAGAGCATGGGTATATAGAGGATGACTGACAGTTACTGAGGCATGGCATTCCAACCTTTGAGCTCTCTAGTTTTGCAGGTCGTGTGGAAAATAATAGCACACTAGGAAATCTTTCACTCACAACCTTGATAAACCTGCTTTGTTAAGCTTATTTTTGGGAAGGAAAACTAAGGGGAAAGGCACAAACAAAGATGATGTGGTGTGGTGACTTGTTTGGAAGAAAATTGATGTAGTCATGGCAGGAGTTTCCCCAATGGAGATGGTCCAACCATGCAACAAGAGTCAACACAGCGGAAACAACCAACTCAGAAACAAGAATAGACAATTAAGATGCTACAACAGATCTTCGCATTCACAAATCCAAGATTTACATCATATTGGCCTGCAATATGCAGATTACAGACTTTCGGCATACATGCCTAGTTACCACAGAAATCAGAACTAAACCCTCGTGCTAACCTTCCAAGGTTACCCTACTTCCAAGATACCACTCCTACTACTCCAACTGCCTAACAAAGATCAAATGCCTCAATATATAGAGCCTTCACAACACATATGTCGTCCAAATCAATTACATTTTCCAAGACTAAAAAATCGTCACGTGTGCAAATATGGGTTAGCACCCAAATCATAAGATTTAAATGCCAAGATGTAGAAATGACGCATGATCCAAGAGAGACGTCAGCCAAAGATCCAGGAACATCATGATATGAGCCACTAAGCTTCGCCGATCGGAAAAATGCTTCGCGAGACCTGAAAACTCCATCTGACCGTTAGAACATGAAGAACACACATAACTGACCAAGAATCTTTAATATCTTCATAGCAAAGTATCTGAATGAGGTGCGAACCCAGACATAAGCAAATCATGATATCCAAAACCAACCTTGAGGTTCGCAACAACAAATGATCCAAAACCAAGGAACGCCACTAAGAACACATAAAACTGGAAAGTAGGAACAAAAACTGAAGGAAATATTTTTGGGTGATGCAAGATTGCCAACGACCCAAGGATGCTCCTACATCAGACACCCTTGGTGAGAAGATGTTCCATAAGAGGAACTTATGAACATCTTACAGGATTTAGGACATAAATCCCATGCTCATTCTTAATCCAAATATCCTCTTTATCTGCAATTGTCTTTCTCTGCACTTCTGCTCTTTCTTCTGTCAGATCCAGCAACTCACTCTGTTTTGAACTTATTTTATCATACCTCACATCAGCATCAGGTAATAAAGAACTTGTACCACCGCCTCTTTTCTTTCGCACAACTAATTTACCTCTGCTATAAGACTTCATCTGATCAACAACCAAAGTCTTATGTTGATTCACTTTACCCTTACTTTTATCTGATACCAACCGGTTCTCAGATCTGCCTCCAAGATTATTCTTTAAATCCATACCAACCTTTGTATTATGTTTCTCTGAACAATAACTCTTCACAATGCTTAGATTTCTTGCACTTCTCCCCTTTGTCTCCTTTAAGGGAACTAAAGTAAACTTTTGTCCATCCTTCTCTATTGTGGCCAAGTTACTTCTACAATCATAGATAGCTTTCCTATCAAATTGCCAAGGTCTGCCTAATAGAACATGACAAGCACTCATAGATACCACATCACATTATCTCATCCTTGTAATGCCCAATGTTTAAATTAACTAAACATTGTTCTTTCACCTCCACTTTATGTTCATCTTGAAACCAACTTATCCCATAAGGACAAGGATGTTTAAGCCTCTGCAAGCCAAGCTTTTGTACCATCTCTTTTGATACCAAATTATCAGTACTACCTCCATCCATAACAACCTTACAACATTTATCTTTTGATTTGCAAATAGTCCTAAACAAAATCCTCCTTTGTATAGGTTCAGCTTCGTTCTTACTCAACATGACTCCCCTAAGCATACGAGATTCTCCCATCTCAGGGTCCACTACACTCTCCACAAGTGCATCATCAGTTTGCTCCTCATGTGCCACAAGATTTTGTCTACCCACACTTTTACTAGATCCTTCGAAACATTGAAAAGCTCTATGTCCTATGCCACCACATTTAAAACAAGTACCTTTGAATTCCTTGATACAATTCCCTCTCCTAAGTGTCCTCTGATCAAGTTATTCCCTCTCCTAAGTGTCCTCTGATCAAGTTCTACCTCAATGGTCTGCTTCTCTTTTCCTCTAGGATTACCTTGTCTTCTCTTCAACTTATCTTTGGCCCTCAATGCATACTGATAAGCATCCTCAACCCTAGAAATCCTCAACATACTTATCTCATCCTGAATATTAAATTCAATCCATTAATATACCTAGCCACATTCTCCTTAGATATCTCTCAGTGTCCAGATCTAATTGTCATCTTGTAAAACTCTTCGGTGTATTCCTTTACACTCATGTATTTCTGCTTTAGGCTCTATAACTTCTTGAACAATTCCAATTCATAATCCGCAGGAGTTAGTTTAGCCTTTAATCTAGAAACCATCACCCTCCATCTAGTGATTTTCATTTCACCATTTTCTTCTCTATCTTTCTCCAATTCTTTGCACCATAAGGCAACATGACCCTTCAACCTAGTCTGTGCTAACCTAACTCTCTATGGATCTCTGATATCTTCAAGCTCAAAGTAATCTTCCAACTCACCAATTCAATCTATTAAATTCTCAGGATGCAATGAACCAGAAAAAGTAGAAACCTCCATTCTGACTTTTACTTGTGCCATAGCTCTCAACAATCTTTCTTCATCTGCAGGGACCTCAGTATCTACAGTCTCAAGATCTTTAGCAACTTCTTCATATTCCTCCTCAGTCTCAAGATTTCTTCGCAATCCAGTCAATACATTTCGAATCTTAGTCCTAATCCCATTTCAAAATTCCTCCATCATTTGTTCTAACCTTCTAGGGTTCATTCTTCTAAGCGGCATCTCTCCAATCCTAAGGTGCAACAGGCTAAGCTAGTCAATCTGGCTACAAGGATTCAATTGCCTCTGACTCAGCGATCTATTGAACACACTCGCAGTCTGCCTCCTTTCGGTGATCGGTTCACCAATGGGATACCTCAACAACTCATATAACCAGCAACAAATCTCCTCCTAACCACCTTGCGCAAGTCCTTTGTTATTGTGGGCCAGATCTACACTCTGCCACCCCACAATCAACACACCTAGGGCTTCACAAGCTTGGGAATTCAGATCTTCCATCACATGAACATATACCTTGCTCTAATACCATCTGACGCAGTCAGGGCAAGAGTTTCCCCAATGGAGATGGTCCAACCATGCAACAAGAGTCAACACAACGGAAACAACCAACTCAGAAAAAAGAATAGACAATTAAGATGCTACAACAGATCTTCGCATTATCACAAATCTAAGATTTACATCATATTGGCTTGCAATATGCAGATTACAGACTTTCGGCATACATGCCTGATTACCACAGAAATCAGAACTAAACCCTAGTGCTAACCTTCCAAGGTTACCCTACTTCCAAGATACCACTCCTACTATTCCAGCAACCTAACAAGGATCAAATGCCGCAATATATAGAGCCTTCGCAACACATATGTCGGCCACATCAATTACATTTTCCAAGACTAAGAAAACATAACGTGTGCAAATATAGGTCAACACCCAAATCATAAGATCTCAATGCCAAGATGTAGAAATGACGCGCAATCGAAGAGAGACGTTGGCTAAAGATCCAGGAACATTGTGATATGAGCCACTAAGCTTCGCCGATCGGAAAATGCTTCGCGAGACTGGAAAACTCCATCTGACTATTAGAACATGAAAAACACACAAAACTAACCAAGAAATCTTCATAGCGAAGTATCTGAATGAGGTGCGAACCCAGACATAAGTAAATCATGATGTCCAAAACCAACCCTGAGGTTCACAACAACAAATGATCCAAAGCCAACGAACGCCACTAAGAACACAGAAAACTGGAAAACAGGAACAAAACTAAAGGAAATATTTTTGGGTGATGCAAGATTGCCAACGAACGAAGGATGCTCCTACATAAAAAATGGAGGCCAAGCAAGGTGTTAAGAAGACAACAACAGAGTTCAATGCCCCCAAAGCTGGTTATTTCATACCAGTGATTTCTATGCATCCGTACGAAAAACTCAAAACTTGGATGAGTATGAATTAGAATGGAATAGCCAATAGAGGCAAGGTGTAATGGTTAGGTTGTGTTGTCGTTCTGGCCATCATGGTTCAAACCCCACTAGGGTGATATTGTTGAATGTTTAAATGGGGATGAGATCCCCTGTTTCTAACCTCACCGATTCATAGCTCCCGGTCAAAAGCGTTTAGCGCTTCTTTAAAATTAATGAATTAGAATGGAATAGAGGACTTCAAATGGGAGAAATAAATCTAAGCATTACCCAACTAATATACCTAGAACAAAAGGATTAAAAGAAATAATGACAGTCCACTATAAAAGCATAAGGAGAAGGACCCCAAAGAAGGATACAAATTAAAAATAATATGGTATTTCAAGAACCATAGCCATAATCAAGTTGCAACCATGTGGACAATCAGTTTTGCCACTATTATGGAACTTGGTTTGAGTTGGCTTGAGTGTATAGATTGAGTCAAATGGATTAGGTAGGTATTTACTTCTACAATGGCTCTATGAAGAACCCACAATCTTAAGACTTAAACACCAGAATTTCACAGCAGAATACCTTTGTGGCTGAACTCCAATGTAATTCACTATTGTTGTTGCTTGTTCATTGAATTTTAACAGTGATTACAATAATGAAATCCAATGCTGTATTAAATATAAGCATACAGTTTATAATATTGAACACATTCAGAAATGTGCAACCTGACATTCGGTTCACTGCTGTTCATGTGTGGATTGATGGGATTGAATTCATTTCAAATATCTAGTATGCCTTTCAGCTAAGTTGCCGGTTCGGATTCGAGTTCGAAATTCATTCAAAAAAATTTTGGGGTGGGTTCGAATTCATTTTGGGTTCGTTTGTACAAAATATATGTTTTTTTTTTTAAAAAATTATATATATATATATATATGTGCAGCTGCAAATAAGTTCATACACCACTATGCTAATATTAAAGCAACATAGCAAAATACACCACCATGCTAATATTAAAGCAACATAGCAAAATACACCACCATATCAATGTTTCAGTTCAAAAATAATAATGTCAAAATTAACAATCAGCCATCACTGATCTAATATCATCATCATCTAACTATTGCAAACTAGAAGCACAAATAGTGTCATTGGCATCGATACTAGCAATGTCAGCCTTTAGAGCAGTCTCAACATCACTAGGTAGCTCATCATCATCATCATCAACTGCAAGTGCATCAAGGCGGGCAATCAAATCTTCCAACTCCGCATGAGTTCAACATCACAATGCTTTGCCTCCCCTTTTTTGTAGGCATTGTCTTTGTGTGTTACGAGCCTCAAGTTTGAATGCACATAGACCAAGTCTTTTGCCTTCTTGGAATGTTGTCTATTGCATTTTCTTGAGTGGATGGAGTATGTGCTCCAGTTCCTCTCGGATGATGATGAACTAGCAACCTATCACGATTTTCAATTTTGAAATTAGAGAGTTAAGAGGTTTGACTTTGAATAAAATTTTAAAAAACAAATTCAATATTCTTCAACAAGAATTAATAATGCAGAGCAGGGAGTGGCAATGCAAATCCAATCAAACTCCAAACAATGAACACAGAGAAATTTGTTTTGACAAAAGAGAACTTTCCCAATTTCACCTATCTCCGTGATGGCAATTAGTTAGGGCTAGAAGGCACATTTTTAAAGGAGACTTCCAACTCCAATACCTCACTGATCTTGGATCTTTTGTGACTTTAGACATCCCAAACAACTCAACAAAACACCAACCACTTGACTTTTTTATGGTTCAATGGGGTTTCCTTCACAACTAGAGTAAATTCCTAGTAGCCCTCAATCTGGGGTTTCAGGCACCTAACTTTCTGCAGAGTAGGATTTTGACATAGATGGCAGTAGTTTGGAATACCCATTTGGATGCTACACAACATACTACAAATACACCCTATGATGTTTTGGAACACTTCCTTCAAAAATTGACTGGTAACGATTTGCTAAACCCAATTAGCCCTGTTTTGCAAAGCAACCCCTTCACAAACTCTTCAAACTTGACAACCAATTGTTCCAATAGTTGGCATTCATCACCAAACTAGCAATTTTACAGGTTTTGGGCACCCAAATGCTTAGGTTTTGAATAGGTCTTCAAATCTCTCAAAATCACCTATGTTTCTTAGTCTGTCACATGGAGATGCTAGGCTAGGGCTCGCTCAAAAACACTCCAAACTTAACGCCCTGCTCTCCACCCTCTAGAAACATGCAAAGGACTCCTAAAGCCTCCATTGCACCGAATTTGGCCTTTTTTCAACAATGGAATGGGGAGATATTCATAATTTTGTCACAAAACCCTTACTCCCTAGGGTTTGTAAACTGTTTTCAATAAGATGCTTATAACTTCCTTATTCCTTGATGAAAATCAATCAAACCAACACCAAAACAAAGTAGTTTCACCACACTTCACATCCACATAGGTTTCTAGTCATAATATCACTGTAAGGAGCCGTATAGATGTCTGCAACACAAGAAAATAAGCATGAATCAATTTGTTTTTTATTGTACTCACTCCAAATTCCTCCAACAACCATTCCTCGAGCATTTGAAAGCTTTTTAAACATGTACATACTGATTGCCAACGGTCCATAACCACTTTTCAAGTGTGTGACCGTTGCACTACAAAACTTGCAACATTACAAAATTGCTAAGTGCAAAGTTGTCAAGCAACATTTGCACATTATTGACAAAACTTTATAAATAGACCCTACATGAATTCTTATCATCAAAAACTTGTCTAATGAGGTCCAAATGGCCGTGTAACATGGTTACATACAATAAATCCCTTATTTGACAAAGTTGCTACGTTTGACATCGCTATGACAACATTTTGCCTTATAGGCCTACTGATTCACATGACTTCTCAATTAAATTCAAAAAATTACAAATGGTCCATTAGACCTTATTTTAAGTCGTTGACATGAGACAAACATGATGGACTCAAAGTTGCCTCATGGAGGCATGAAAGCACTGTGTGCCCCTGCACCAATTTAAAAATTAGAATCTTAAGAGTTAAGAACTTACTTGTGATAAAATTTTGATGGCAACGTGTTGTAGGTGCTGGTACATTTTTCCATGGAAGTACCACCATTTATGAGCATCACATTGTTATTGTCTTCAAGAGCCTCATGACCACAATCATCGGTGCTTGTGAAACTCATGAATTCAGACCTCACCGTAGGTCGTATGTGATCGGGATAGAGTCTACAAAGGGCTTCCTTGTAACCGTGAGCAACTTTAGGATCTTTGTATGGGGCAACTCTAGTGGTACTCTCCTTGAGGACCGACTGACTATAATACCTAGGGCTCAATGCAAAGGCAAGGAGATGCGAAGGGGTAGTCATTTTGTTCCATCTCTCCACCATGATTTTTTGTAGTTCCTTGAATAATGTTTCTTCACAATCTTGCTCTTTCTCATTTATGATCTTTTAATATCCTCAACCATGGAGTCTATGTCATCATATACCTCACCCAAGCAAGGCCTATCCATGTTAGTGTATCAGATCATGCTCAATATAGGCTCAGTGAATCTCAGAAGGTACTCAGCACGATCCCACCAAGAATCATCTAGTATCATTGCCATAATGGCAACTTCCCTTGTACTACTAGATTGCCTCCATATGCTCCAATTAGCACTAATTACCATTCTAGACAATGCCTCTTTAACCTTCACAAGGCGTCTCAAAACAATAGTGTTGGAGGCAAAACGGATCTCAACAACATATTTCAAAATCAAAACAATAATTAATTAAAATCAAAATTTAAATTTAAATTTAGAAACATAGAAAGTTTACTAAACTAAAGTCTAAAGCATATTTAAATTTTAAATAATTAACTTACCTTCAAGAGCTCCAATCTCAAGAATTGTCTAAATATGGCTTGCATCATATGGTGGTTTGTGACGAACATTTGGATCTCTTGGGCATCTTCATACATTTTTTTGATCCACTCAATTTTATTGCCAATTTTCTGCAGCATTACGTTGAGTGAGTGGACAACACAAGGTGTCCAAAAAGTGTGTTTGAAGCACTGCTCAACCAATAACCCGGCAGCCCTACAATTTTTGGCACTATCGGTTATTACCTGAACAACGTTTTGAGGGCCAACTTGCTGAATGGTTTGGATGAGAATGTTTGCAATGAATGGTCCGTCCTTCACTTCCCCTTCACAATCCACAATTCTCAAAAACATTGCACCTCTTATGGACACTGGAATAACATTGACCAAAGGGCGATTTCTTGCATCTTTCCATCCATCGGATACTATGGACACACCTGTTTCGATCCATGAATCCTTGATGGGCTGCATGGATGCCTCTACATGGTTCACATCTCTGTCCAATAAAGTGGTGTGCACCTTCTCATAACCCGGGCCCTTGAACCCTTGGGGCCTCATTAATTGATCTCACCTTTTTTTGTCAATATGGTGAGTGAAGAACATTAAATGCCAATCCATTTGCATAGATGCATCTTGCTATATCTTACTCGGCAATGTCTCTAGCTTCATTCTGAAATGACATTTCCAAGGGCCCCTTTTCTCTCTTATTTGTAACCGGTTCTTAAGGAACATGCAAGAATGGATGGCCCTCTTCAGGTTGTTCATTGGAAGTGAAAACTAAAGCCATAGATGTCCTTTTAGTTTTACTTCTAAACTTTTACAAAGGATGAGCATGCGCATTCCCAGCTGCTTCATCTGCTTGTTTTTGCTCTTGAATATATTTGTTCACAATATGGTTTGCAAGAAGGGTTTTAACTTTTGGGTAGTATCCCATCAACTCTCGGCTTCCCTGTACAAAACTTAATGCCTTTTTGAGGGATAAAGCACAAATGTGCTTTCACTCTACTATAAGAGCCACTATATTCCTCTTTGCAATGGCTGCAAATCCAAACATAACCTCCTCCACCTAGCAATTACCGAACCATTTCCACATATTTCATAGTGGAGAGCATGGGTCTGTTTTGAACCGGGAGTTCCTAGTGCTAGAAACACTTGACATTCTATGAATCTACAAACAAAATACAAAGCCACAAACCAAAATGAATAAAGAAAATAAAACTAGAGAGCTCATTTCATTTTGTAAAAAAAACGCAAAAAAAACTTTTAAAACAAACAAAACTCTACCTCTTTTGTTGAAATCTTCCTCTTCAATTTCTTTGAGGAGCTCTCAACACTTGCAACCACGTAGGAATAGCTCACAAACAAGCTTAGAGCATGCAACAATCACCTTTCAACACTCCTTGAGCAATGACAACCAAACAAGAAAGTTTTCACGAATGCACAAATGACATATAAACATCCCTTTTGGCCTTTTTAGTGGTCACTTTTAGGGTTGAAGGGTCGAATAGACCAAATTAGGCAAAAAAACACTTTTAAAAAGTTTAAAAAAAATGTTTTTAGCCCAAATTCGGCTCGACTTCTATCGTTGACTGGGCATCAAATTCGTTACAAATTCCTCCAAATTCTGCCTAGGTCCGTCTAACAGAATTTGGAACGAATTCAATTGTGTGCAGCCAAATTTGGAGCGAATTCGACAAGGATCACAATCAATAGCGAATCGAACCCAACTTCTAGGGTTGTAGGAACAAATAGGGTAACATAGCTTTTTAGTACAAAAATAATTTGAACAACAATTTTACTTAGAAATGGTGTAGTCGGCAGACTTGCCGAAGTTTTGGAATAAACATATTGTTATAGAATAATTAATTGGTGTTGTAATGTTATTTACTTCCGATTAGTTTAGGGAAGTTGTCGTTCGCTGGTACTCCTAACCAATTGCCTGGCACTATATATGTAATTACTTCCTATCAGAAGGCAGCATTCTTTGGACTGTATACATTGCATTTGAAAATAAAGTTTATATCTTTTTGCCATGTTCTCGTGAGTATTACTTCTTTCTGGTATTATTGGATGGTATGTTCTATTATCTTGTTTACTTTGCGTAATCAATTAGTTCCCTTCGGGAGTAAACGTTTTGCCACTGTTGTCATATGAAGCCTAGAGATCTAAACCATGCAGAAGAATGACGGCAGGCGGTATGGCAATGTAAATTGGCCGACCTTACGAACAACCAAACGTCTTTGAATCCAAAGAAGAAGAAAAACCCGCAGAGGAAGAGTTGACACAAGACCTTATATACTTGTGGGTAGATTCCGTCCACTCATATGTTTGCTCGGAAGCCTCTCACCAAGGGGTTCCTGAGAGCGAAGTCCAAGAAGGGTTAAGGGTGAACACAAATGTTGAGCGTCTCTTGGCAACGTTGCCACGCTTGCTCGCACATAATCTAATAACCCTTTGAGATTTTTGGGAAGACGGAGACTGATAACTACATCGGCAACAAATACTACAACAGTACGAGCAAAGGAACTAGAGGGAGGAGGAAAATACCTCTGACAATTCCAACAATTAATGTCCCTTCTGCTAGACAAAGACAAAAGAAGGCGTATTGTGCATACTTGGGAAGAGAGAATTATCGGTGAGAAGATCTCTCTGAATCAAGAAATAAAGTGAAAGGCAATGGCGATTACAGAGAATCGTCAAGGAATCTCAAAGTCCACCACAAAGCAAAAGTCAAAGTGTTAGCTGAAGTCGGAGTTGAGAGAGGCAGGAGCCACTTAGCGGGGAAGGCACAACACGACGTACATGGTGCGAGTAGGAGATTGCCAAAAATCTACCACTCCCTGACGAGGTAGGAGAAGATCTTGCCCACAAGACAAACAATCCATCCGTACAAGCAATGTCGAATGAGAAAGTTGTTGCACAATAAATTGTATGGTACTTTTTGCTTCCAAGTAAATCAAACCATTGACGTTCTAGTAAATCTAAAATTGCAGATTTTATAAGATTTCAGATGGTTGTTACTCACATGTAAACACTTAAATGTACAGTAATGTATATCTGTTTTTATTGTTTTAGCTATCTTTTTGTCATACTTTTCATGGCTAATAGGGTTCCTTGTGAGAGGATATCAATTAGAAAATAATTTTATAATATAGTATAGGATCTGTAAAGATAATTTTCAGGACATCCCAGTAGGTATGCCAGGAAGGTAGTGAATTCTACTTTGACTCCTAGTTTCATTTTTTATTTTAAGCTCCTAATGGGCCTAACTTGAAGGGAAGCACATGTATTTCTGGTGTTATAAAGAAATACTAGACTGTATAATTGTACACATCATCATATACACGTTCAATTTGGCTTCCATGTTGATGTAAATATCACTACTACTTTGAAGTTGATTTGCTTACATGTTCAATCATCCTTAAGATTTGTATTTCATTAAATCTACCTACTTATATGTAATGCATTTTTCATGTCTCCCATTGAAACCCTAATTGTGATGTCCCCATCCTTTTCTCATCAATTTTGTGAAGTCTCTGAGAGACAGTTGCAAAAGTGATAATCAAATGAAGGATATTGATTAAGGCATTTACCATGGAAGGAACATCCATTAAACATCAATTAATGTGAGATGTTGACTTGTATATTGCTAAGCAGTATTGAATTGAAGGAGCAGTCAATGATTGATAAAAATCATTAAATGAAAATCTAATAACAGTTAGCATCGATGATACATATTGCACCAAATATTCTGGCATTCATTGGAGTTATTTGCGCAACACGTATAGAACAAGAGTGTAATGAAGACGTATTGCCAGCCACGTGAACAATGACCTGGCAGAATCCAAAGTGATTAATGCCACACGTGGATGGATAATAGCAACTATAGTTCATATCGACAGCTATGGTATTAAAGGGATTATTTCTTGGAGCCACCAACAATTAGTCAAACTACCGATCATAAATGTCAAGCTGCATTAACAATTTTTATTATTAATGTTATTCCAATTAATCATAAAACAAACAGTATCGGCATAATATCAAAGGTCTTATGACAGTGGTTGGCCAAATTGGACTTGAGGAATGATCTGACAAGAGACGTCATAAATGTCAGATTTGCATAATCAATAAGGAAGGTTAAGTATGTGGTTAAAATAGACGGAAAATTAAGATACATTAAGCAGAAGTCCATCGTATCTATCATGGGAATAAGGCATTATCTCTGCATCAATAATTCACAATGAAGAGTTTTCCATTATCAAGAGACGGAAAGTCGATATAATGAGAGGGATATTGACTAAGACATAACATCAATCTGCCTTGTAATCGGTTCACTAATCAAATTGGTCATCTATAATAATTATCTAATGAAGTCCATCGATTAATACTGCTTAGCAAGAGAATTAAGACTGCAGCTACATAAAAAAATAAGACATCAAAGTCTAGTCAACTCCATCTATCATTACTATGCCTCAGACAATGACAACATGAAGATACATGATTATGGGTGAAGTGGTTGATATAGAAATAGCGATTACAATAATCAATATCAATAGAGGAATGATGATTATTCATCGATAGCAATTTGCCAAGTCAGCAACTATGACTTGTATTATTGTGACATCGACTTGACTAAATCAAACAATAGTCATTGATGATAAGTAGCAGCAAATAACCAAATCGATAATCCAAAAGGCACGATTTGTTACTAAGAAGGCTTGTTAGTAAAAGAGGTGATCCATCACACATGAAAAGGCGTGATCCATTAGTTTTGCAAGATATAAATGGGAAGTCAAGCACACTACATTTAGGAGGGGAAGGATCAGAATTATTATGTATAATTCGTGCTCACCAAAGGAAATAAATCGTATTATATTGCTGGCAAGCATTGCATGACTGCAAATTATGCTGTAACTTATCTATGAATCAAATATTGGTTTACAGAATGTTATACCTAAATTCTACTAGGAATAAGGGGCCAATATATGATCTAGTATATATGCTGTAGCATTTATATCAGTTAATAGTAGTGAAATCAGAATTATATATATCAGTTATATTTTATTCATAATACATAAGATATTAGTATATTCATAGGCTAATCCTTAATCACTCACTATTGCCCCTTAAGAGGATAGGTTGATTTTGTTAGGGAGAGGTGGAGTAATTCCTCACAAGGTAGGTGAATCCCAAGATGGGATACGGACCAGGTCCTAAAGCCTTGAGGGAGCCTACTTGTAGATTGGTTTCCAAGCGCCCTATGTCAAGAAATTTCCCATCCTCTTTAGGATTGATGATTAGGAGAGAAGTAAGGAATTGGGGCTTAAGTATGTTAATTGTCAAATGTATTATGAATCATTAATTGTTTCTAAATTTTAATCCAATTTAAATACATAGTGACACTGACATATGTTAATCATTGGAAATTGGTAGCCTCCTAGCAAGGGACATTACAAAGATTCAGTCAAATTTTGATTTCCGAGAACAATCCAAACCCTAGTTGGGGATTTTAGGGTAAATCAAGTAAAGTCCCAGTTGGGAACATTACAGTATTTTATGTGCTTTTTGTATTTTGTTTTATACCCTTTTATGTTATATTTGTATTTTTAGTGATTTAAATTTTAATTGTGTAAAATAATTTTCTAATGTTTCATTTATTTTAATTTTTTGTAGTTTTTGTATGTTTTTTGAGAACTATACACCAGATGCTGCTCCAGATGGCATGTCACCAAATTCAAATGTAACAGATATGGCCAAGATGTAGGCTTGCGTTTGAATAAGTCCAGCTACAATTTTATATCATTTATGGGTGAATCATATCCATATTTGGTATCCAGTATATAGTGTATCTGGGCATGGGAAGGGAATTATCCAACAGCTCTACCTCTAACTAATGGCAGCTGTATGTAATTTAAAAGAAAAAAAGCATACGTTCACTATTCTAAGAATGCTTGACCCACTTCTGCAATATATTTAAGCCAAACTGTGAGCAAGAAGTTAGAACTGTAAGAAGCAATAGCTTTTTTGTTAGAGTGGATTACCAAGGGGTGAAAGCAGACAAAAGAGAAGTTATCTTTGTAAGGTACTTGTCTAGTAACTTCACTTACGCAATCAAAGAATAGACATATGATTGGTTATAGTTACTTCTAAAAAAGATATAACTACAAAATTAAGGATAATACAAATTGAAATAATGACAAGAAAAACAGCAACTATTTGTGGTTCCAAGTAGTGCACAAATTCTATTAGCTCTAAATTGTTACCTCAAGCATGATTTGCTCATTTCCACAGAATTGTGATTGTTTGCTTTAACATACCTCTGGTGACACATACATGACACCATTAGGAGTGATGAATAAGTGATCCTCCATTTCAGACAAAACATTAGTATCAGGAGTATACGAAGTAACACCCAGTATCTTTGTCTTTCCTGGAACAAGCTTCCCCAAGCAAGTAGAGTAACAGAGATTATAAGCTATTATCATAGATGGATAAAGAGATTGAAAGTCCAAAACAACCACTGGATCGGTGTAAAACTTTGACTCTGGTTCCATAACAAGTGGAATACATTCCATAGCTGGTTGTGACGCAACCTGTAATGTTAAATTGGAGATAAGAAAATAGAAGTTAACAGAAAAAGCATAAGTACCTTAATTAGAAACAAGATGAATTATAACCAAATTGTGTAATTGCAAAGATCTGGACTATAGTTTGATGCTGTAGAGAATGGGGCAATAATTAGCTAAAGAAACCATTCAAGACTTTCACTAACACAGTAAAATAAAACTTTATGAAGGACGGACCTCAAGTCAAACAGAATGCGCTCAAACGTGAGTTTACAAAAGACGTTCTAGGTTTTGGATGGATGAAGGATCACAACAAAAAACGTTTAATTTACAGTTTGACTTGTGATGATGAAGTGTATACCAAATATAATTTATAGAATAAAAGCCTAATATAACGAATACAAAGTAGATGATTACTTTTTACTAATTTGTTAAATAAACATAAGCTACAGTTAGAGAATGCAACTATCAACTTCCCAGATCCAAAATTATATAAATAATGCAGCTTTTTCATAATTCAATGGAATTCTGGATGAAACCCACTCAGCGATCAAAAACCCAATAATACAAACAAGTTTTGAAACAATCATCAGAGATCCGTCACTCAGCAAGTACAAGGATCTATTTGGAAATTTTGGAATGTTACAACCCAGGGTCAGAGTTAACTATCAAATCTGAGTTACTATCCAAGACAATGTTTAGCAACATGATAATATTTTCCAAACAATGTTTCTGGCGGGACTCTAATGGTCTATCATCTGACCACCTTAACTTCTTGTCACCCTTTGACAATATCTTAGATGTCTTACATACTCAATAAAACTATTTTGCATGGTGATCTCACATTCATTTGAACATTCTTGCAACAAAATTGAGATCAAAGTTACAGTATTTTATAGAATTAGTGCCAATTGCATTCTGTGTTATGCCAATTCATATCAAGTAAATTCTTCAGTCGGACTGCATTGTTTCTGAGTAAATAACTGACAAAACCATCAAGTTACCAACAAAGTATCAAAATGGCTAGTACCTCAAAAAAATCTATAAGTTTCAAGAATTCCAAAGAGATATTCACTTGACTATGGAAATACATTGAATTTGTTTCAAAGAACTTAGAACTATCAAAAGAAAAAAAACAGAAAGGAAAAACCTGCTGTTTGCTTGGGGACACAAGAAGGAAATTTTGAGTATGCGCCAATCGCAGCATCATTGACTCAACTCGATACTGTGATCCCCGTGAAAGCACAGAAAAAAATTCAATGCCAAATACACGTGCAAGCTCTGAAGTCCGATTTATCTGTCAGAACAATGTATAATTTTAGTTTTACAAGCAGATCAAAAAAATAGCCTCTTTCCACTGGTAAATATGGGGCATGGAAAGAGAGTTTTTATGCACTACCACAAGACAAAATGTGACACGCTGGAAGAAACAATAGAAAAGCTGAGTATTGTAGAGTGCAATACAGTTTCATTAAGGAGAAGCTGTTGCTAATTTATAACAAACAACTAATTAAAGTACCAGCACATGTATCCAACTTCATTAGGTTTAATCATCACATATTGTGAGAATTTGAGAATATTCAAATGAACAATAACAAATGGTTTCAAGAATCTACTAACTTGATGGATAACAACCAAAAGAAGCTTGGAGTATAAACGGTTTCTTTCACTTTAAAACATTTTGATATCATTAGCAATCTATCTATCAAAATGTTTTCATAAGGATTAAAAGTCTCACAAAATGAACAAACATACATAAAAAATATATCCCACCCCTCTCCTTCAAAAATATGCAATTTCTAATATATGTGGAACTAGAAATCAATGTTAGGTTTAAACAATTACTAGAATGTTTTGTCATTGACTATGTTACACGGCTTCTACCCCTCCTCCAAAACCCCCATCCCCATCCCTGCGGGAGTTTCTATTACGCCAGGATGGCAGGGAACATCCCCTAGCCATCTATAATCTCCAGAAAATTTGTGGAAAATCCGCAAGATGCCATTCAAACAAGGGAAACACCATTAGGACATTCAACCGTCGACTTGGGGAAAGCCAAAGACATCTATGACATATCTAAACCATCTCAATGACGTTAACTTTAAGGAATCCTCCATGGCCAAAATAACTGCTGCTGTTTATTCCAAAAACACTTTGATTTTTTTTTCACAAAATTACAAGGGGCATGAGGACCATAAGCCCTCCCACACCCCTTGTGCAATCCTAAATTCATTAAAGCACAAACCACATCTCAAAGATTGTTTTCTGCCGGTCAAAGTAAAGAGGGAAAAGCTTTGCAAACACTCTCCACATTGAAGATCATTTTCATTAATTGCAATATAAGGTATGCCACAATCATCATGGCTTTTATTTTAGTTTGTTTTCCTTTTTTGGGTCAAAAAACTTAGGGTGTGTTTAATAGTTTTTACTCTTTTCTTCCTTCAGTTTGCTCTTTGCTTTCCAATCACACAACACCAATGTTCTACAGAAACCTGTCACATTTATTTGCAAGTAAAAACAAGCAGTAGTGATGAGTGTGAGATGAAGAATGAATAAGTGAATGTAAATGTAAACCAAAGGCAAAATGAAGTCCAACAGAGCTGTATAAGATTCTTGTTCTCTTAAAAACATAAATTTTGCTGCAACAAACCATTTCGCAAGCCCTTCACCACTCTCAAGGCTCTTGAAAAAAGGTCTTTTCGGATAAGATTCTTGTTCTTTTAAAAACATAAATTTTGTTGCAACAAACCATTTTGCAAGCCCTTCACCACTGTCAAGGTTTTTGAAAAAGGTCTTTTCAACCCCAAAAAGCCCTTCTTGTAATTGTCACCATTTTGGGCAATAATCAGCCTAGAATAACAGAGGGCAGCAAGCAATGCTTGTGTCATGTTTGCAAAACTAATTTGCATGGAAGCTATAGCGGCATTGGGCACCATTTTTAGGTGAAAGTGGACATAGGCTTAATGTTTGTGCAGAAATAGAGTTGCAACATAGGATTGAAATGGCAAAGTTGGTTGGGGAGAATAAGGCAAAAAACATGATGTGCATCCAAATGCCATCAATTCAAGAAGTACTCCAATGTATCAAAGATTGCTAGCTGGGAAGATGATTATGATGAAAGAAAGAGGAAAACCATTTCTCTATTACAAGTGGCAAAAAAACAAAGGCAAGATTGTGGAATTTGCAACAATGTAAAGATGTCATTGATTTAGTAGCCAAATTTGTTTGTCCATGCCATCCCATTTTATGTGGCACAATATCCTTATTCCAAAATTCCCTTTATGTAGCCGCAAAAGAACATTGATCGCACATCACCCTCCTCAACAAACAATACTCAAAGTTGAACATATTGATGGATATGAGACAAACATGGATTAGGACAAGTCATTCTATAGTCATGGATCAGTGGAATAATATTCAACATCAACCACTCATATATTTTTGCTACATGTCCTATTTGTTCATACCTTCTTAGAGATGCCGATTGCTCTCGGATATTTAAGGATGTTGATTACCAAATTGGCTAGAGAAGGTTGGACCTTCCTATTTTGAGAAATTTGTGATAAAATTAACTCATGCATGTAAATTAGCCATTTTGATGGTTGAGAGTGCTTACAAACACATTTTTTGCACTCCATGTTGTGTATATGCTTTGAAAGACATTGGAAAGATAGATTGGTTGAAAACAATGATGATTGAAACTAGAGACATAAACGTTTGTACGTAAACACCAAACATCACTTGCACTCTTCTAGTCTTTTTCGAAGAAAGAATTCTTGAAACCAAGTAAGACTATATATGCTAGCTATTTCACTTTGCTAGATAGGATGTTGGAGGTGTAAGGAGGCTCTACAATGCATGGTGATTTGTGGAGAGCAGAAGAAGCAAGCTTAGACAAAGCCAAATGGAGGGAAGACAGTGAGACAAAGAATGCTCAATGAGGTTTGGTCATCCACTATCAAGTAAGAATATTTCATTTAATATGTTTTTAATTTCAGTACTTCAACTTAATTTATTGTAATGTCCCCTTTTTGGCCAGCTCGGAAAGCTGGGACAATTACCTAACTCTGACTTCTTACTTCGTCAAAATATTACAATTAGGACCAAGTAGAGAAGTCGCACAAGATATGAATTGTTATTTCTGATATATATGTAGGATTATGTAAAAAATTGATATGAAATGAATAGCAATGTCTGATATATACTTATTGAATATGCTATAAGTGTTATTGCTTTATCACTTATGATAAAGAAATATTGCTATGTCTAATATGTGATATCCTTATGCAATCAATATGTATTGCTTTTAGCAATTGGATTGCTATGTCTAATATAACAATCTGAACATGCAATATATAAATATCGCTTTAACAGAGATGGGTTGGCGTTTCTGATTTGTATTTACAATCTTGCAACTTCTATGATGGATGCTATATTTGATTTACACCTTAAAAGCCTGCAATGTCTCCCCTTATAGCTTATAGCAATAGTATTGTTGTGTCTGATCTGAACTAATAAATATGCAATAGGATGGATGTGTCCGATTTACAATCTTTATATTATATGCCACTGATTTGCCAAGAGGAAATTCGCTCAAGAAGAGCAGATCCAATATTGGATAATAAATAAAGAAGAAATGTCCGATGATTCCCAAAAGGATAGATTTGATATCCATTATATACTTTATCAATCTGGAAGGTTGAAACCCTTAAGATGATAGAGATATGTCTTTTTCCGAAACACATCCTTCCATCCTTAAATGATTATGATTAGTGAACCACCTCTGCTGTTAATAATTACTCAAGCCGCACCTTGCCTTTGTTTAGACGTTGCCTCTTGTTTTAGAATATATCGACGCTGATGACTTAGTTATCATTCTTCTCAATTGCTGACTATAATACCAGTTATTACTAATCATCGATTGATTAACCACATGATTAGTTCCTTGTCTTAGGCGCTCTGCAGATCATATCATAATTGATGGCTATTACTCATGATTAGTCTCTTACTAATCGGTGCTCAATCATTCCTTATCATCAATAACATTGACTAACATATCTTTTATATTTATCGGTTAACATAATTAATGTTTATCACTAGCTTGCATCAAAACTCCTTAATCATTAATCCATGGTAGCAGGACTAATCACTTTGATAGTTGATGACTGATGAGTCACCAATATCTCTAATATAATCGCTACACAACTCATCGTGTTAGATAACCTCTATATCCGATCCCAAGCAATCTTATTAATGTCACGATAGCATATATCAAGCGTTGTCTAGTCTACGTTAACTATTGAAGATTCTATAGTGGCGACGTCTCAGAGGAGTCTATCACCGTGAATCTCTCTAGAGAAGGTTCGGCTCCTCAAGGAATACGATATTTCTTAATCCCTTTCAATGCCTTTGTGAAATACTTTCATGCTTTGATCGTTATTCATTAATTCTCAGCCTCTTATATAAGATTGATCCGTAGACTCAAGTACGGAGATTATTGTTGTTCTTTGATATGATGTTGAATTATTGTCCATGTAATCATTGACCCCATCTCATTATTATGTTAACTAAATTGCTTGGTTGGATTGCGGCCTCAGCATATCATATTAAGTATGATAATCTCAGTTTGTCATGGTTTGTTTGAATACTCCATTATTATATTGATATTCGTTCAGGGGTTTTTGTTTGATGTTTGTTAACATTCCTTTCTTCACATCGTTCTTGCCAAGAACACTATTCCTTCTTGATCGCTGGGCTCAGATACATGAATGCTTTTTACTAACACTGAACTGAATATCATTGACCTTTGTCATTCTTTTGTGTTGAGAGTCGAACTTCCACGCTATCATTTATCAATTTGCTTTATGGACTCAGCGGTAAATCAAATCTGGCTAATCATTGAGTTGATTTCCCTTGGAGTGCTGACTTTCTTATTTGTCAATTTTCTTTTATAATCCATTGCTTATGTAAAGAACTCTACCTCTTTCCAAAGTGCTGCTCATTCACCTTTGATATGTGCTCATGATGTCTTATGAAAATTGGTGATAAGCCAATCAAAATGTATCGATGGTTCCTTGATATCATGCTTGTAGTTGATTGTTCTCTTAATAATAAGTTTAAATCTTTAATTAAAAGTTATTTAATTGTTTTCAATTCTAGTTGTCTTCAAGTCCGGAATGGGGACATTACATTTCTATTTTTGAAAAAACTTAGCATTTGATTTTATACTCAAATTGTTTGATTCTGTTTTCAATTTTTTTATTTGTAATTACTTTTTCCATATTTTACTGTTGCTAGCATATACATATTTGCTCCATCATATCACCTACTCTATGGGTGTCATCATGTATGCCTAAACCAACTCTCCTAACCTAGGAGAGATTTATGAAACATTTGACAACATGCTTGATCAAATGAAACAAGCGATTCAACAAGGATCTAAAATTTTAAATCTATGATGAGCATATCAAACCTATTATCACCAAGTGGTGGAACACAATGAGCACCCATTTTCATATGGTTTCTGTAAGAAACCCCTAGGTTCTAACTCTGACAAACACTGGATTGCTAAACCAATGATAGATATTGTTTTGAAATTTGAATGTTTGACATTTTGTCAAACACTTAGCATGCAAGTTCTGATACCACTGTAATTGTAAATCTGATCACAATTTGCTGTTATGAAGCGCAAGGAATATTATCAAACATTTAGCATACAATGTCTGAAACCGCTGTTATGAATTTTCTGATTATCTTCTTTGAGTTCATAGGCTGCAAATGAAGTTATTGAATGCTTCTAAGTTTCTAACAATGCAAAGTTATAGAAATGATATACTAGTTGTTTCAGACCTACAGCCACTAGGCATTTCTACAAACACTTGGCATGCATACTAGTGATTCAATATAAACTGAAACACATAACTACAGCTTGGCATTTCATCAAACAGTTATTGAGAAACCTTGCAACTCCTTATTTCAATTCCAAACTATTTACAATGAATCAATTTGCAATTTATGGAGACTTCAAACTATTCAAGCAAATAATATAAAAACCTGGTAGGCACGGGTTGTGTTATTTCTTCAACATTCATAGAATTGTCTCCATAGAAATAACAATCCCTTCCAATGCACACAACTGAAGATATTAGAGGCCCCAAATGCCAAACAAATTCCCTTTATTGCTCACGTCACTTCCTAAAACCCTCGTGGAAACAATAAATAATATACGGCCACTCTTCAAACTCAAACACTGAACCATATATGGGCTGTGATCTACACAAATTGAAGCTTCCTGCCCTTGCAATCAAATCTGAAATGAAATGGAAATTCTAATCACCAATTTCTGCTAACCGTTGTATCAATCTTGGCCTTTGTATGAAGCCAAAGCCCTTGCACAATTCACTGGTATCTTGCAACCAATTCAAAGTGCTATAACAGTGAAGAATTTACAATTCCTCAAGCTGATAATTTGAAACCCTTGTTTCAATCCCTTCTCACACCAACAAAAGCAAAATACACAAGTCACGAATGAATCAATTTCCTCATGTGAAGGCTTTTTATAACTCACCAAATACAAATTGAGCTTGAAGCTTCAAGCTCACACCTTGCATAACTTAAATAACATGTGTGCTTTTCTTGCAAAATTTGAAATATAATAATTTATTATATTTCCTTCCATTTGGTGCACAACAAAATAATATAAAGTATATCTTAATAAACACTTCTATCTCCCTTTAAATTTGCACTTCATAATTATTAAATAATCCCTTTTAATAATAAAGTCAAATAACATTTAATGATGTGCACTTTTTAATTAATTATTAATAAAGTATTACATTATTAATAATTAAAATGTCATAACTCCAAAAATACTCATTATTTCTCGATTCTGACAGAACCAGGAGATCCACCATTGTTCCCACTACGCATCCAACTGCCTTACTAAAAATAGTAAGGGTCCACCTCTATCAACCATTGATTTGCTATAATTAGCAAATCCCTGAATACCTGATCAACAAAAATGCCAAGGGTCATCACTACAATTGAGGCTAGTCCAAGTGCCCTGCCAAATATAGAAATGTCGGATAAATGACTTACTATAAATAGTAAGTGTACCAAATTGACCCAAACGAAGAGCAATCTTGAACACCTCAGACCTCCGGAAGGGAATTGCCCCACTGAACTACCAACCAGGACCCTCTAACCAACTGACTTAGCCTACGAAGGCCACTGATAGGCTAATCCAAACCACCAACATGACTATGATGAGCATATCAAACCTATTATGACCAAGAGGTGGAACACAATGAGCACCCATTTTCATATGGTTTCCTATGCCCATAATCGCATGTGGTATGCAGCTTGACATGGTAGAGCTTCTCATAATGATGATGAAATAAATAAGAGGTTTATGAAGGCCCTTAGGAAGATATACAACATTGAAGATGATATCAAACTTCAAAAGCATTAGATTCAATTTTTCAATCTTCAAGGTTGTTCATTTAGAAAAATAAAGGTTAGGGAAGATAGGATCACTCTTGTGCAAAAAGACCTTATTAGATGGTGGACATGGCAAGGAAATGATAAACTAAAGTTGAGGCAACTTGCAATTCGCCTACTCTCAGGTTTCCAATTTCTTTGCTGCAAAGAAGAATTAATCCACCTACAGTTTCATCCACTTAATCACAAGGAATCGGCTTACCTATAGCAAACAAAGAAGCTAATTGCAATTCACAGTGCCTTAAAAACCTAAACATCAGTAATCTCCTAAGTATCAACAGACATTCCACTAGATTAGCTAATACTTGCTATAGAAAGTGACCCAAATTTAGAAATATTTTTCAATATTGATAGCCCAAATGAAACATAGTTGTACTTAGTACAATATTTTTTTATATTGTTATGTTTGCCACAAAATTGGGTTTATTTTATATGTTTATTGCTGCTATCTTGCTATCACTGATCAGCCATGTCAATTACATTTGAATTTGCTTTAGTTTTAATATTGTATTTGATACATTATATGAAAGTCTAAACTTGAATTTTGTTTTTGGGTATGCAAAGGGTATCCCAGCAGCCCAGCCCAGCGACCCAACCTGCCTTACCTTGGGCTTACATATTGCCAAGTTGGGGTCCAGGAAGGGGCGAGAGGAGGCGAGAACCATAGTTCAAAATATCGGTATCGGCAACTTATCGCCGAGGGCCAAAAAAAAAATATCGGAAAATATCAGAGATAAGTCGAAAACTTATCGGGAACTTTAAAACTTGCTTAAATTTAATTAAAAATGCATATTTTTGCAAAATTCAATAAGCATATGCATCTAATAAGTCAATAGTGACGTGTCTAAGGAAATTCAGTCACATACACTATTGGATTTTGCATGGGCTTGAGCTTTTGCCTTTATAACATATTGCACATGTGAAAATTGTCGTAGTGAAGAGCATTGGGAAGTAGAGGTATATGGAGAGCTTGAGAATCCACTCTCTCTGAGCCATCTTGGCCTAGAAGTTGTTAAGTTTTGCTCACATGACTCTTAAAGGACTGAGTACTTTACCTTCTCTATCACTGTGTAATAATTGGAATAAGGAAAGCACTATAAAAAATAAGGATCAGCATTATTATAATTAGAATAAGGAAAGCACTGTGAAGAATTAGGACTATTATTTGAATAAGGAAAGCACTGTCAAGAATCAGGACTATTATTAGAACAAAGAAAGCACTATAGTTTCCTTCTTCATAAGATTGATGCCTCTACAAAAGTGCACCCCAAAGTTGTTAGATATGACTCGATCCCCAAAATTCATATTGCTACAACTACATTTTTATCGTGGGATAATTTCAAAAAAAATATCGAATGTCAGAAAAATGTTAGGTCTTGTTTTTTAAAAATCTTTTTTTTTTTGCTAAATTGCGTAGGGGTGAGTCTTTTTTTGAACGGCAGCCAATATTTTCTGCAAATATCGCGATAAGTTTTTAACTTATCGCCGATATTTTAGGCGATAAGTTTGCAACTTCTCTGCGCGATAAGTTCACGCGAAAGTTACACAACTTGTCGCAGCGCATAACTTATCGCGATAAGTTCACTTATCGCCGATAAGTCTGCGACAAGTTGATCTATGGTGAGAACAACTCCCCTGGGGGGATCCACAGCCCGCAAGCAGTTCCCCCTCTTAAATCCGGGGAGTCGAACTCGAGACCTATGGGGAGCAAACCCATAGCCCAAGCCAACTCATCTACCCGATCGGGCTTAAACTTGAATCTTGATGCCATATGCATACATACATACATGTATATATATGTATATATATGTATTTATACACACATATATACATATGTATATGTGTGTATAAATACATATATATACACGTACGTATGTATGCATATGGCATCAGATTTAGGGAAGTCATTTTGAAGTTGAACATTGTTATGAAACATTGTCTGAGACTGAACAGAAAACTGTAGGTTGCATTAATTTTCATGTCAATTGTTATATCTATATTTTTCTTGGTGATTTGCTCCTTCAAATAATTTTACATGTAAGTTAACTTCTATATATATATATATATATAAAAAAATCAACACTCCATTTCCAATGCCATTCCCACTGCTCCTTTGAAACAACTTTGATAAGTTTTGTCTCTTTAAAACAAAGGCATATAACAAATTTATCCAGGGTTCAAACAAAAAAAATTGCTCCTTCAAATAATCTTATCTGTAGCTTTTATATACATTTTAAAAATTTAATACCCCATTTCCAACACAATTCCCACTGCTTCACTGAGACAACTTAAATAATGTTTTGTCTCCTTAACGCAAAGGCCTATAACAAGAATATCTAGGGTTCAAACAAAAACTGAAAATCAGATTTTAGATCCTAGGGTTATAAAAGATTTCAATCTTGAGCTTGGTTTACCTCATCTGATAAGAAATGGATGTTTGTACAACTTCAAGATTCAGATTAAAATTCAAATCAAAACTATATTTCACTAATCCTAAAAAAGATCCACCCACAAGTCAATATCCAAAGACATCAGTATATACTTGCCCTCTATTTGTTCATATAAACAAATATAAAGAAAAACAAAGTAGAGAATATAGTGACACAGCCATAAATGTTTTCCAGAATTTTACCATATCCATCTGATCCATTATTGCCAAACTCAATTGTGCCCTATCAATGATGTACTCAATACATCGAAATCTTCCTCTACCAGGTCCACTTGCAAACCAGCTTTTTAGTGTGGACCATGGAATATTGGGAACTTTTCTTCTCAATACCGCCTCAGCAACAGATTCAAGAGAGTAGACTCTAAGATTTAGCTCCCCACGCATGATTCGCCAAAGGTTGAGAACTATTCTTCCACTAATGTGTATGCCACTTCCATGAGTTCGGCCCCATTCATCCTCAATTATTGTCCCATGCAAATCTAAAGCCTCAGAAGGAAATTCCTCAAGGAATGATTCTTTTAAGTCATCCCTTCTAAAATCTGAATGTAATTTCTCTAGCTTAGATTCAGACAATGGTGTCCGAGAAATCTTCTTCAAGAGACCTATTCCAACATATGCTGCCCTCTCAGCTAAAAATCCAACTGAACCCCCTTGTACTTCCCAGCCCATTAGAATATCTGGATCATACAAGCGAACTAGCTGTATGAACAAATAAAACAATGCCTTCTCATCTTTCACAGCAAATATCTCACAACCCAATAGTCCATCGATATTTCTGCATTATAAACCACATTGAAAGAATCAATGGCAATCTTGGACAAGAATACAGTTATATGTGAATCTACCATGCATATCTTTGACCATCATCCAGAAAGAGATTTTAATTGAAATGTAAACAATACAACTTAAGAACAAAAGTTGTCTACATGTTAAAAAACAAGACTCAGCTCAAGAAATTGAAGACTTTAATTTCGTAACCATGATGCATGCAATATATGTTCGAGAATAATCATAATGAAAATACAGTATGCACCATAATGTTCATTTAAGAACCCAAATTAAACCATCCATAGCAGCATTAACATTGGCACTTGTTACTGATCAATATGAGGCTATTTGGTTATATGTCATTTCTAATGTCATTAGAAAACTGTCTGGGATGTGAAATCTACTAGAGATGTACAGTTCAGATTGTTGAATGCATGGGCCATTCAGGATAAGTGTAGAGATTGTTTATGATCCAAGTCGCAACTCAAAATACTGCAAGGGGAATGAAGGATTTTAATGTTAACATTTCCATATCTATTCAACATTCAATACACAACTACTATACAAAATCCAGCTAAATAAACATTGCAATGCACCATAACTACCAGACTCACTGGTTACCCAGCTAGGAAGCTGAGTTGAGATGTGAGCAGGTCTAACTAAGGGCAGCCTGGCATTTTGATAAACTTGGCAAGTCTATCCCAGAAGTGAATCTGGATAAGTTGTTGGTTCTTTAAGGACTCCAAAGTCCCTAAACCCACACTTGGGCAGGAAAAAATAAACAGATAGTAAAGGAAAACCCTAATGTGACTTGAAGAACAATAACCTAGACCTAAAACAATAAACAAAAGAAACAATGGTGACAAAATATATGCTCCAAACAAAAACAAAATAAGAACAAATAAGTGATTTTGCAGCAGCAGCACACAAAAAAAACAAATATCTCCTTCAACACTGCTGCAAGTCAAAATTCGCTGCAAAAAAAAGCTCAAAATACTTACAGACCTACAAAAACAATGAAAGGAAGGCTTTGCTTTTGTTGTGAGCACCAAAAAATGCATTCTTCAAACAAAAACAAAATAAGAACAAATAAGTGATATGCAGCAGCAGCACACAACAAAAACAAACACTGCTGATGTCTCCTTCAAAACTGCTGCAACTCAAAAATCCCTGCACAAAGAAGCTCAAAAATACTTGCAGACCTACAAAAATATAAAAGGAAAGATCTGTTTTAGTTGTGAGAACCAAAGAATGAATTGTTTAAGCATATTTCGCAAACTCAGACTTGGCAAAATCGGTAGTGTCCCATATTTGACTGGGACTCAGCGACTTGGCAAAAACATAACCTGGGTCCTAGCTGAATGATGAGCATATGCACAAAAGAATTTTCACGCACCATGTAGAAACCCTAGGTACCCAAACATAGAAGAAACTCAGCAACAATGTACATTCAAAAACACCGCGATAAGACAAAAAGTCCATGTAGTTTCAGAGCTTTTTGTTTTGTTTCCACATTTCAGTCATTCTGGGTTGATATATAGTCATCACATGTTACAGTGCTTAGGTATTGATCTACTTAGCAAAAAGAACACAAAAGCACAAAAGAGAATGTCACAAGTTCCCATGCAAGCCAAGTGTGAGTCCTCGCTCAAGTAAATTGTTTTCTATTTTAGCACACAAGTACTCAAAGAGTCTCCTATCCATGGTTTTGAGATTCATTGCATAAATAGGTGTTTAGTTTTAGGCTATTGCTTGCTTTGATTTTTTTGGCGAACTCTAACTTAGGTACCACCTTTTATTATGAATTGGCCCAACTTGGTGGCCTGGAATGCCTCATGGAGATTTCTGCCTACTGCCTATACATAGACAGAGTTAGCCAATCATACTTTGCCCACTATAATGATGGTTGAAACCTTGACATTATGCATGATGGAAGTTTACATTGGTTCAAGCAGTCTAAGAACACACGTCAAACAAATTAACCTCATTCAAGACTTTGATGGAAGTATTGAATGGTTCAACCAATACAAAAAATGTGTTGGCTAGAATTGCAGATTACTGAAACCACCTTCTTGTTGGTTTTTTTTAGTCTGGATAGGAACTTCCACACAGTTTCAACGTGAACGTGTGGGGAAAAGCTCAAATTGTTTGTGTTAGTCTATTTTGTATTTCACTAAGTGATTAAAATGAAAGCTTTTTATTAAGTTAAGTCTAACTAAGTGGGGATAAGCACTAATGATTTAGATTTATTTTCCAAGTCACCTCCTGCATGAGATAAGCCTGCCATTCTGGAAAATTAGATTTTTGACTGAACTAGTATAAAGATAGGAGCACAATAGAAAGCTGTAAGAATTTCATTCACATTGTCTTTCAAAGGACTGGAAGACTAAGTTTTCCTTAGGACTAGAAAACTGAATGAAAGATAACGGTTGGCTTCCATGCAATTGTGTGTTATATCAGATGTGGAGGTTTTCTTTGTACATTTTTTGAACGAATGAAAAAACAAGTTATGATGAGTAATTACCTGTGTATGCCTCTATGTTTGTTTCAGCAGTTTGAATTTCAATGATTTATATAAATTAATTCAATGTTTTCAAAGCATTAGGGAAGTAGTCATCATAAATGGAATTTCTAACATTTTTTACAAAATAGCCACAGATGTTCGCTAGTTCAACCAACCTAGGTGCATGCCATTATATCTTAAACCATATACATATGCTCGGAAGAAAAACATAATGGTTGAGCCAAAGAAAAATTCCCCGGGCAGAATTTGTCTTCAATTCGCCACCTTTCATTGTGGCAGAATTTTTGATAACTCAATCCAGGTCAATGAGCTTTTTGCTTATACCAATTTCATGTTGAGCACAGAACTGATGTGCTCTCCTTACTTTTCCAAGCTTGGGCAGAAGTTTAGATGTCTGAAACACTTTTCAAAATGCCAGCAGTGTCCCTGAGTGGCTTATCCGCATTCAAAGTGAGTCTGAGTAGACATATTGCTGGCAGAAATTTTGTCCACTTAAGCTAAAGCAGAGCTTTGATTCATTCACGTCACCTTTGCCATTATGCACTTGGGCTAAAATCATAACCATTATAAGCAATTTCAAGGCCTCAGTTCAAGATGAAAAACAGCCAAACCATTGGAAGATTTCTAAGTTGCCAATTCAGGTGCGGATGCAGATGCGGGTGCAAGAATCGGGTTAGTGGATGCAAGAATTTTTTTTGAGGGTTTTGGATGCGTTTATATATATACATGCAAAGAAATGCAAGAAATATACAAAATTAAACCATTTGATAGTATGATACTTCACCAGTGATCAAGATATCTGAGAGTTCAAAAAATTGAAATAACTAATAAGCCATATCATATGCGTCTTCACAATTCCAATGCAAATCAGAAAATCATTACAATTACAAAATCAAAATTTAGTTCATGATTCAATGTTCATCAATCAAGATTCAAGACTCACTAATCCGAATCAGAATATTAAAACAAAGATTAATGGTTACTAAGCACATGTTTTTTGTTTAGGAGCAAAAACAAAGATTAAAAATGTTATTAAGCACATGTTTTAATGTGCTTTATGTTGTTTTTTTAATCAAAAAAAGCATCAGTTTTGACGCTGGGCCTGCGGATGCTTGTGGAAGCTCACGGGTGCCCTGTGGATGCGCACAAGAAGTACATCCTCGGCACCCAGATGCTCTGTGGATGCGTAGCTACGCATCCACGGATCATCTGGGTGCCCAGGATGTGCTTCGTGTGCTACGCATCCACAGAGCATCCGGGTGCCCAGGATGTGCTTCCTGTGCGCATCCACAAGGCACCAGAATCCCCATCCGCATCAGAACGAATCCGCTTCCAAATCCAGGCCAGGATGCTACGAATCGGTAACTAAGGAAAATTTAGCCATTTTCATATTCTTCCTTCCTCACCACAGCCATTGGCAATCTTGAATCTCATCATTATTTCATTTTAGAACAGCTGCAACCTTGATCAACCTGCAAAAGCTCTTAGTCGAAAAAGATGACCATGACAATAGAACAACCTTGCAACCTAACGAGGAAGGCCACAACTTGCATTGGATTAACAGGTTTCATAGGGATGCAACACTAAGCAATGCACGTAACGAAATATATATGCAAATATTTTTCATGAGTTGAAAAAATAAGTGAATCAATATGATAGTATGTAATGGACCCACAACATGCAGAAAACAATCTTAGGCACAATCATCAATCATTGGTGTATATGTATATTGTTTAACAATTGAAGGTGGTGATGTATGACAGCAAGAGCCAAAATCACTGAATTAGACTCAGACTCAGAAAGCTGTTTTTTTGGCTCACAATTGGACCCAACAAAAGCCTAGCACAGAATTGCCAAATTTAGGCAAGAATGACATATGAATATTTTAATTAAAAATATCATATATAGAAAAACTCAACCCAGACTTGCCAAGTCTCGCAAAATGATAAGGCGGGCTCATTTTTGCAACTTGGACTTGGAACTAGGAGTCTCAGCTAGTCCTGCAACACTGACCAAAACAATCCCACGCTGAGCAAGTTGAGAGATTTTATCATACATTCACAAATCGATTTGTTCCTTTGTTCCACATGTGAAATAGCAAAAGAAAAAAGTTTACAAAAAAATCAATTGACAACATAATAGCTGACAAAGAAGGCTTCTCAGGTTGTCCATTGCTTCTGCTACAAATCCTCACAGGTTTCAAAGGTACCTAATAAGCCAAGATGGATAACACATAATTCCTAGCATCCCTGCATTAAAATTGTGATTTGTCATTCCTCCACATCCATAAGAGAAACAGTGTACAAAATGTTCCATGCATCAACACCTCAGAGCAATAGTGAAAAATACAGAACAAACTAGATCACCCTCATTCTATGCATCATGGATATGTTTCATTTCAGTGCAAAGATCTTTCTACCCCTAAGTCACACTAAAGGTCATGTTGGTAGATACACATTTCAGTTTTCTTTTATGCCATCAAGTCTTCACAGAACACTTGGCATTAAGGAGGTTCCAGGACATGTTTCACCTGGCCCCAACACCCCTAGACATGCTATGGCATTATTAGTTCTTGCATCAATTCTTCTAAACGCTTTACTATAAACATGTAACTGTGGCCTTCCATTCACAATCTCTCATTCTGATCTTCAACCGCTTCATGGCTCATTGAGGGGTACTTCCCTCAAATGGCCCTCAAATGGCTATATCAACTTGTACTTAGAACTTACGGTTCTAGATTTAAAAAGTTTTAGTTTACCCTCTCTTGCTTTGTTTTTTAGCTTTATATCTTAATATTTAGTTACTTTCATTATATAGAGATCCTTTTATCCCTATCATATTTAGTTGCACTAAATATACTATTCCTATACATTAATATAGTTTATTTATTTTTGTACATGTAGTGCCATGCCCTTAATATAAATACATATGATGCTTGAAATAAAGTGCTCCTAGATCATCACTCTTGGTGGAAGGCAGAAATTGCAACAGCAATGAGAATTTTTGAAGTTCAGATCTCAATTTCTAGAAACCTTGTTACAGCGCCTGCTCCATTGGATCTCAGGCATCTTGATACTCAACCTTATAAGACCAAAAATCTTTCTGAAGTATGAGAATTTCTAAAATCCAATGTCAAAGAATGAAATTTCCATGTTCAGGTTTTCTGCAATAAGTATTCAACAAGTTTCTGTGTTAGAATTAAGTCTGCTTCTGTCCGGCAATTCTGAAACTTCAGGACGAATTGAAAATTCAGGAAACAATTTTCAAAGATTCAGATAATTTACTTCAGTTTGTTCATAACTTCATTCTCAAAATTCATGGAAATTCCAAGAAATGCAAGGGCAAATTTTCCTCAAAGTATCTGAGATTGTCCAACTTTACTCACAAAGAGCCTTTTAAAAACTCAAAAATATGGCCACAATTTTCATGAGTCGTTGTATAGACATCATTCTGAGCGAAGCTTTGACCAACAACAATATAGAGGTTTTATTTCTACCTATCAAAAAGAAATAAGTTATATTGATGTTGAAACCTGACAAAAATAGGTCAATGGGTATAAAAGTACAACCATAAAATTTATTGCAAAAAATTATAAATATTGTATCTCCCCATGAATCCATAGACAATATTATATGTTCCTGTAAATCAATGAGCTCAAACAATAGATGTATATCAAGAATATGCATTTGGTAACCACCAAACATTTTCCTTATATTTGATGACAGAAATCCTTCTACAAAGAAAATAGAATATGTATTGAGGACCTGCTATATACATTGGCATGTTCATCCCTCATGAGAACTAAAACTTCCTTTGTCTGATTGAAATCTTCCTGAAATACAGTGACAATTATGTTAACCGCATCATACCGAGGATCAGGTCGCAGGTCTCCTCTTGATTCTGCATGGATCTGTTCAACAGAAGATTTGATTAGCCACCTTTCTTCTGTTGCAATAACCTCATCTACTTTTATTTTTTCAAATTTATTTTGGTTTCACAAAAGAACCATTAACACCAAATAACAAGACGGAAGAGAAGGTAAAACAGTAAACAGAGACATAAGTTTCCACAACTCAGTGTAAAGGTTAGTGGCCATCACCACATTTGAGCTCAACACATAGTTTGAACTTTGAGCATTATTCTAAATCACTTTTCAAATTTACTATAAAACTCGATAAGCATTGCTTCTATCTATCTATCTATCTACATGCATGTAGGTATGTAATAGATATTAAATAAAGTTAGAGGATCGGGTTTGGGTTTGGTTAAAGTATGTTAATCAATATTTGTTAATAGTACTTAGTTGGGAAACGGTTGGCCTCGAACCAACCGTTGGCTCTCTATATAAGAGTCCCGCACATTATTGTAAGATCTATCTTTTGGGTGAAATAGAAAGAACTGCAAAGAAATAATTAGACCTATCTATGTTGTGTACTCTGAGTTAACTGAGTATAATATGTCTGCTGGTTATATAGTGTTCCATTTATGTTCCATCTTTGTTCCATGCATGTTCCAGTTCTGTATCACCGTGACCAAATAGATTCTATTGGCAACTAACATTTTGGCGCCGCTGCCTAAATCGAACCTGAGGTGAGGTTGAGGTGAGGCCTGATTAAGTAGGGGTTAGTACCTTGGCTGGTACGTGACTGGTACGGTACGTGACATAGCCTCGGGCTGGTACGTGACGGGACTAGTACGGTGACTAATAATAAGTGTGACATAGTACGGAACAGGTACGGAACGGGACTGGTACAGTCCGTGACATAGCCTTGCGCTGGTACGTGACTGGTACGGTACGGGACCGGTACGGGCTGGTGGTACGTGACCGGCACGGTACAGGCTACACACAGCAAGATGGCAGCATAATGGGCCGCGAATTCATACAACAAACCTTAGTGACTGACAGTGACGTAGAGGATAACGAAGTAAC
>MU225139.1:181886-209643 GCA_018584345.1 Thuja plicata | reverse complement strand
AAGGAAGGGCTACTTGTCACTGCTGAAAAAGACAAGATGGACGCACTACGACTTCTCAAAGCAACCAGGGAAAAACAATTGGCTACACAGAAGGAACTGACAACCCTGCGCAGCTCGGACTCCACCATAGGGACGCCTCCTTACTCTCACCTTTCTCAGCAGAAGAAATAGTTGGTGAATTTTTTTCCCATTTTGTAATGTCGTCTGGAAGACGACAAGTTTTGGGGGGGGATGATGTAGGTATGTAATAGATATTAAATAAAGTTAGAGGGTCGGGTTTGGGTTTGGTTAAAGTATGTTAATCAATATTTGTTAGTAGTACTTAGTTGGGAAACGGTTGGCCTCGAACCAACCGTTGGCTCTCTATATAAGAGTCCCGCACATTATTGTAAGATCTATCTTTTGGGTGAAATAGAAAGAACTGCAAAGAAATAATTAGACCTATCTATGTTGTGTACTCTGAGTTAACTGAGTATAATATGTCTGCTGGTTATATAGTGTTCCATTTATGTTCCATCTTTGTTCCATGCATGTTCCAGTTCTGTATCACCGTGACCAAATAGATTCTATTGGCAACTAACAATGCATTGATGTTTTCTGTTTTCAACAAAGACTAGTCAGAGCACCAATCTGTCATTCTTTAATGGTTACACAATCTTGAACATGTAACACTTTGTGCAACTTCAAAAACATGAATCTCTTAGTGTTGAGCATAGAAAAAGGAACTTAGTAATCACAGAAAACCTTGTTGATGTACGTGAAAAAATAACTTAATAAGTAATATGAAAAGGTTAGAAGAATAAATTGGGTTTAGGTATCATGTACCTCATTTCCTCCACGAGATATTTCTTTGGTTCTTGGGATTATTTTATAAATAAGAAAATGGTTTTTGTGTTGATCAGTTAGTAGTAGCTTAGCACATGGATATCCTTAGTAAGCATGTACACACACACACAAATGCTCTATGTACTCATATATATAGCTTCTAGATATATATGCCTTGCACACTTCATTTCACTTAACACGCACACACATTTATAAAACATGAAGTATTTGTGTTCGTGTGAGAGAGTTATATACACATATTAAGTGAAATGAGTGTGCAAGGCATAAACATCTAGAAGCTATATATGAGTACGTAAATCATTTGTGTGAGAATGTGTGGGTTATGATTTATGTTGTTTAATACCATCTAAATTTCCTTGCTTATGATTTATGCTTCTGGTGGATTTTCACTTATCCGATCATGGCCAAATCCGTATCTCTTCAACTTCATTTGCATTCTACAAGTACAGATGGCAAGTGTAGGTTGTAAAGCAAGAAAATTTAGATGGTCTTAAACAACATAAATCTACTCACCATAGTATTTACTAACTCCAAGAAGTATGATAGTGCATGTTGATATTTGAAAAATCATGCTTTGAAAGGTTCATTTTGGTAATACTCTACCCAAAACCAGCAATTGGTTTATAACTGTGTGAGCCAATGAAAACAGTGAATTATTCCATGTTGACTCATTAACAAGAGGACAAGTGGGGGAAACATTTGATTTTCGAGCATCGATAATTTCAAGATCAGACAGAAGTAGGATTACATATTCAAAGCAAGGTAACCTCTCAATTATGTCATACTTACCTTGTAACCTCTCAATTATGTCATACTTAACTTGTTCCTTTAGGCAGGTGTGACATTTCAATGGCAACCACTACAATTGTCTCCCTAGCCTATTTGACTAAATCAATCTCCTACTCTACGTCGTTTGGGTGGGGAGAAAAGTCTATTGCGACCTTCTTTTAACATCAACAGTGACAATAGAAGACTAATGCAAACAGCTCAAATGAACAACCAGCTACCAATTTCCTAGAGTTACACGATGAAAGTCCTAAATAAGGAAGAACAACAAAGAATCAGGAAAACACAGTCTCTATTACGTGCAAACAGATGACAAGCTCTATTAGCCATTCCAAAATATATGGAATCCAACTGATCTTTGCCACCAAACGAAGAAAACTCAACCTCCTTTCACAGATTCTACATTGCAATCCATCCCTTTGTTGTAAGCCCAATTATGCCTATGATGACAACTACTAATGTCACTCCCAAACTTAGGCAACCTTTTGTAGTATCCCAAATTGAATTATTTTTTAATTTTGCAATTTCACAATAGACACTGCATGAACCTTAACACCATTTGATCACCAAGATCCCAATGTGGGCAAGGTGAGCATACAATGATAGGGGTTAAATCGATTATTACAGAAAACTACTTGTTGGTAGAAAACCACACAACTCAATATAGCAACTAATACAAACAAGGAAATTGAAAGTAATTAAATACTTTTCTAGCGGCAATCCTTCTAGATTAAATACAACTGAAAACTGGAAATAATTGAAGCTGGTTCTAGTAGCAAGCCTTCTAAAAAAATACATATACTAAATCTGGTAAAGAACCACACAAATTACCATTAGAAATAACAATACTAGAGATGAAAGTGATCTTTTAATGTCGTAGCAGATAGCAGTCAAGAATTACAATGCCAGAATCAACTTCTAAACTTATAATACTTTTGGTAGTAAACCACACAAAAATTTACAAGAATATTATGTTTGTGGATCTAGAATACTAAATTGCAACTGCAGAAATATCACTGATATAATTACCAGAAAATAGAGATACCATGTAAATCTGACATTGAAGGCCAAACTTTAATATTTACATCCTTACCCAACTTGTGTGGCTGCTTTTAGTGATGAACTGTAGGATGGACCATATTAGATTAGACATCTTTTTAGGTTGTGATTCCCCTTAATAAAGGTGTTGTTGCACTTAAAATTCATTGAATATTAACATTAAGGCAGTCAAAGATTCAAAGCTGCAATCAAAATTTTATCATAGCAATGACCCTGATAAGAAACAAAAAGTTGCAATCATGTACTTTAAGTTTAAACAATACAGAAGCTGTTTATAATGAGATTGAGTTTCAGAGTTATCTGATTTTATCATTTGGGTATCAAACCCATGGTTTTTGGAATGCTAAGCAACTCTCTTTGTACCATTTCCAAGTGATATCTTGCTGTGATTAATTTTCTAAGGGAACCATACTGATTCTCAGGCCGTACAGGCACTAGTAGCATCATGGCATTAGGTTTTGGGAGGTTGGCACTGGGTATGCAAGCCTCATTCCTTCGCCCAATAAATCACCTATCCCTTGTGGTCATTTGCTGAAGATTTCATGGTGAACCAATGTCTGAGTTTGAACTTATGAATTTTTGGAAGGGTGCCACCCCTCTTTTCCAATGAATTGTGGTTGTGGATTATGACTGAAATTAATTTCAGAACATTGGCTGGGTATTTCCTGTTGGTTCAAAGGAGATTCAAGGAGCTAAGCAACAAGAATGGGTTTCCTACTGTTAGTATGAGCAGTCTCACCATTATTGGAGGAGTTTCCAAGAAGATTCAATCCTGTTTATCTTGGTAAAAGCTTGCAGCCACCAGTGGTTCCAGCTATATCAGACCTAGATGCTTTCAATCATGCTATTTCTTAAGGTACTTCGTGATGGGAATCATTTGATTATCTTCCTCGTGTAATGGAGTGCCAACTTGTGTATTTATGTCCAAAATACATGAACAACATTTGGATAAACATTAAATTTCTTCATGACAGAACTTTATGACAGCAAGAATCTCTTTGTATGTTCATTGCTTGAAATAATGTTGGGAGTTCATTAGCAAAATATTTTCAAAAAAAGGGGTAATTGTTGCATTCCAGTGGTTTCAGGAACCTATGAAAATTCTGACCCTTTGTCTTTTATTGTGCTTGTGCAACTTTTGTTGATATCGAGTACCAAAGCAAGAACAGGAATTTATCAAGACTTCTTGTGGTTCCTGGAACTAGTGATGCTCCCAATGAAATAGAAAACACCAACAACTTATAAAGAGCTGAAGAAAAAGTTCCCAATAGAGTAGGAATCTTCAATAAAAGAGTTTTTAATGGACCAAGAACTTCCGACAAAGGAGTTTCGGAGGGACCGAACCGAATTTCCAACAAAAGAGTTCTTGATCAGTGTAAAATCTCCTATTCATTTGAGAAACTTAGAGAACCCTTTTTGGAGGCATTAGAACAAAAACATTGGAGGATAAAAATTAACAATGGTGAAGATTGAATGACCCTAGAACATAAAATATTTTTTAAAATAAAGACTTAGTACTTCTAATCAAAGGTTAGGGCAACAAACCCAAAAATCAAGATCTTTGAACGATTCTGGATTTTGTGAGCATAAAGTCTGTAAAAACTAAATTCACATTGTCTTGTTTAATTAAGTTCTCTTTCTACTTTTTAAAATTCTGAATTATTCAAACTTTTCTAATACTTGCATTTTGCAATTAGAACACAAGATCCTTAGCATAGTCAAAGGCCCACATCAGTTTTTATAAAATACAAAATTCATTAAAACCCTTTGCCAGTCTGCACGCTTATAGTCTCTAAACACTAAATTCAAATTCTCTGATTAATTTCAATTTTTATTTTTTGAAGCTTGAATTGTTCAAACTTTTCTAATACTTGCATTTTCCAAATAGTACACAAGATCCATAATAATGTCAAAGGCCTGTATCTGTTTCTATAAAAGACAACATTCTTTAAAACCCCTTGTTGGTCATGATCTATAAGTCCCTGGTAAAATTTTCTTATAAGCCATGCAAAAATTATTAGTTTCTGAATATATTCTTCCTTGGTGTAATTGGGTCCCAGCAAGGTAATACAAGGTTGACACAGTACAATACCAACAATAATCCAACAAGGTTGGTGAGAAAGGTATCTTTGCAGAGAGACACCACTCATTTGGTCACTCCAAGCTAACATGATAGTTTCCCTTAATTTTTTATTAATGTTGTAATAACACAATTTATATCTCTGCAAATCACTCACATGAAGGTGCAAGAAGGAAAATTATTTAACACATGCACGCTGTTTTTGAAAATTGCAAGCACAAAGATGCAAGGAATAGGGAAAAGAATAGCCTGCAACAATACTGGGAGAATTCATTTATATATTTTGGTGTTTGAACTTAGTTGATTATGCCCAACTTTATTTGCAGATTCAGAAAAATAATAATGGCCCCTTTCAAATCTGCTGATTTTATTTCTTGTATTAATTATGCCAAACATGGCAACCTAGATAAGATAAGATAAGATAAATCTATTAATGTCCAACAAAAGACTACAAAGAGGGTCCAAGGGACTGCCGAGCACAAGACAAAAGGCCAGCCCACAACAGGGACACCAAACGACGCCCAAAGAAAAACAGAAACAACAACAACCAGAGCAAACAAGCAACAGCAAAAGAGGTGGGGGGAGGAGGGGGGCAACAAGAGACCCCGAAGCCCCACTACAAAACAGCAGAGAAAAACCCCGAAACAGAAGGGTAAGCAAAAGAGAAGGCAATGCACATGGAACGCCTCTGAGACTTCCTGGAAGAGGAAGAAAGCCGCTGCTGGAAAGAGCTCTTCCGGGATCTCACAGATCTGGAATGACTAGGAGTACCAAACTGACACTTGGTACCACATGCTAACTGAACCCCAGAGAAGAAGCAAAGAATGCATTTAAGAGGACATAGGATGAATTGCATATTATTTTATCCTATTTATTGCAAGAAGCCATTCAAAAAACCAAGGATCCACAATTTAAGAACTTGTATCATGAACTCAAATGTTTAATCCATCAGAGTTTAGCAATGTCAGGGGACCTAGATATTTAATCTTTCAGCATTCAAAGAATGTGAGGCATGGGGTCAATGATCCACAAAAAAGGCACCTCAGATTTTACTATGAGAGCTTGGCAGTTGCAACTTACAATTACAGTACAAGTCCCCCAATTAGTACTAAATAATTAGTTGCTAGACATACAAGTGACAACTTATAGCTAATACCAAACATGAATATAACATATAACATCCATCTTCAACAATTTCTAGCCAAATTACTCCTCATACTGCAAGATAGTGCACAAAGATCCTTTCAACTGGAGGGATTGTCTTTTGATGATTTTCAACAAGAAACTGTCACTGATCTAGAATATGCAGCTAATCAAACCCTACCACAATACGTAAGCGACAGTTGTCACCAAGGTATCATTTGCTACCATCCATGAGATCATGTATTCTCCAGCTTCAAACTGTTAAAACTATTAAGCATGCACAATGCTTTGTCCTGTCTTACTACATAAAACCACTGATTTATCGTGTTTAGTTCCAACTCCATGATAGCACCAACTGTTTGCACAGTATGTCGGGGGGCTTCCATTACTGCTGTCAATCGGGATCTAAACTGTATCAAAGAGCTTTACCACAGTTTATGTTAGCATTAGAAAGCACTCTTTCCATGAAAATATCAACCAATATAGGTGAAAAAATGGACCTAATTCGGAATATTTGTCTCTCGAAATCTACTCCATATCTTAAGGTCATGGGTTAAAAAATTGAGTTTCTCTAACACAAATCCAAGCTTTTCACTTAATTTATTTGACAAGTTTCTAAAGCAAGCAAAGATACAGCAAGTGTTGTTACAGCGATGCCTATGAACCATCAAAATATTTAGTCCTTTGTGATTATAAATTGTAAGGTCTAATTAGTCATTCAAATATTTATTGCATGGAATGCAATTCTTCATATTAACAAATTTGTACTTCACAGCTAAATTTGAAGGGTAGCCAGCAAAAACATATCAAAAGCAACAGCAGCTTTAATATAATTTTTTATTTTATCTTTCATGAGTTTCCCTGCCTATCTCCATTCCTAGATAAGTTATGAAGTTTCGTTTTGCATCTTAAGTTCCCATAAGAAAAAACCATGTCAGTTCATGCTAATAGTATTTTCTTCTAAAACTACTGATAGTAAGTTAGTAACTTGATCTTTCAAAACAATCAATGTTTAGTAATCTGAAATTGTGATTTCCACTTGAAATCCACTGTAGCTGTGTACAGTTAAAAAGAAACAAGAAACCTGTTGCCTCTTCAAATGCTTAAAAGAGACTATTGTATACAAGAACTTCGATGGAAACAGATCCAATTCTTTTAGAATGGAGAAGAGGGACTTGTTTTTGTAATAGCGGCCCTTTGAAGCAAATGGCACTTCTCACCATCAATCCCAATAATGCAGAAGCATTTGACTGGTTTTGTCTTTGAATAGAAAAAGCCAATAAAAAGTTAGTATGTATCACATTTCAGAGCAAACTTTCTAGTTCTCCTTACTCCAGTTTTTTCTTCCAATATGTTTGATGCTTTAGCATGTCTTCTGTCAGAACCATAATTCATTGTGATTATTTCTGTGATAACATCAAGATTTGCTAGTTTGGAATGCAAAATCCATGATTTATATTTGATCGATGCTTTTAAATTTACTAGTCACCATAAGCAATATACAGTTACATTACTCCCATTATGTTTTTTTTTCTTTTGTGTCAACACATGACAGTTGTAAGCTGTGTACTTCTGCCTGACATATAAAAGAAAGGAATTCATGGAACTAGAATACAACTGGAAAATAGAAAGGGTATAGCATATGGTTACCTCAATGCTCATTAGAGTTAACTGTTGGCCTGCACCAACACTTGCAGGATCACGAAAGCCAGTTTGACTAATAGGAGTCTGCTTGGCTCCTGCTGGGGAAGGAGCTGAAATCTGAGAAATATCTCTCCAGATTTTGGAGCCCTCTTCGTGGAATGTTTCCTTTTGTGATTTTCTATCAGGCAACTTTTTACTTGAACTGCTGACAGGAATGTTTCCAACTTCAAATTGGAGCTTCTTTGAAATGTGATGAGCTTCAAGCGGCTCAGAAGATTCAGATAGCCTATCTGCACATTGCATATGGTTTAGTAAAGGCCTTGTGATGCTATCTTGATCTAATAAATTAAGGTTTCCGATTTGATTTGATTTTGCAGAAAAAGGTTCATGTGTCTGAAAATATGTTTCTGCGCATTGGGAGGCATTATCTGATTCACTTATAGATACACCAGTCTCATCAAGCTTTGGAGAAGCAAGCTTAATGCTATCATAACAACTTGGAACACCAGCACTATGTTTGCCAGCCGTTTCCATTTTAGTCACTTTGGCATTTTGCAAAGTATGGGTGTTCTTATTATCTACTTGAGAATTTGGAAGGCTACCCAATCTATCACCTTGTTTCTCAGATGCACCACTCAAACTTTCACTTTTTGCCTGCAACAACCACTTTACCACAGCAGATCTGGATGGTGGTGACTGTGGAGGAGCTAGAAGATATAACACAGAGCCATTATTTTCATAATGCATTGGAATACCCATTATAGTATCGGAACCATGGCAAATACCCTCAGTATTTCTGTCCATACCCTTCCTCTCATTCAGGCTCCTCCCTTGGTCTGTTTCCATGAAAAATGGATGAAGATATTCGGCTTCTCCAGATTTCACTGCATGGAACATATTTTTCTTAGTCCTGGTAGTCTGTATCCTTGAAGAATTAATATAATACAAAAGCTACATAAACAATTTTTAAAAATTGTCCTTCTAACTTATCCTTGAAGAATTAATATAATAGAAAAGCTACATAAACAATTTTCAAAAATTGTCCTTCTAACTTATATCTAGCAGTAACCACCTGACCATGTCAACGAAATGCAAGCAGCAAACAAAGCACTTATCTAATGTTCTGCAGAAAGGAAGATGAGCATTGAAAAGCCACTACCATCAGAAATGTCCCAAGTACTATCTATCACAGCTCATAAAAATTGAGATTGATAGACATTAGGGTTTGAATATAGTCATTGTTAAAAATCCACCAAATGCTAACAATGGTGAAGAATATACATATTTTAAAAAGCCCACACTTTGAAAACAGGTAAGGATCTAGTGTAAATGAAATTGACATGGATTGTTACCCAATTAGCTAGGGAGTTTGTGAATGTTGGAAATAATACCCTTATCATGAGACAACTTGATGGAACACTGTGGATGTAGCTCAACATTGATGGTTGTCCAATAATTTAGGAGATCCATAATTTGGGAGATTTGGGAATAATACCTTTATAAGGGTCATTTGACAACTCGATGGGAACACTATGGATTTAGCTCAACATTGATGGTTGTACAATAATTTAAGAGATCCATAACTTGGGAGATTTGTTACAAGTTATGAGGTAGCTTGAAGAAGTTCTATCTGGTCAAAGAGTTGTTTACAAGATAAGTTCCTAAAGCATATATGTTTATGTTTGGTCCTAATGTTTTTAATTGTCGATCAATGTGATAGTATTTTTTAATTTTAGTACAATAAGCCTTTAGAGGGGGTATTAGAATGTACTTACTTGCAATAAAGTCACCATAGTGACTTAGTAGTTAGTAGTCTGTATTAATGTTAGCTATTATGTATTTATAATTTTAGCCAAGAATGACATTTATTTGCTTTCAATTACATCTCTTGAACTCTATACAAGGCACTCCAATATTTTATAATATGATAGTGTTATCATATATATGCCCCATTTGTGCTCATTGCTCAGTTTTTTAGAAACACAACTTACATATGATTTATATTAACACAAAATTCATGGTGTTCAGCCATAGCCAAACAGTAGTTTAAAAGACATAATTCATACCTTCAAAAACGGATCCAGCTATCACAACAGACACATCAGGAAGATCCTCCAAATTCCCATAGTAGACTCCACCATGCTCTACAGATGTGAGGTTACCATTCCCAATGTCTAGTTTTATCTGATCCTTAGTTGGTGGCTTCTTATGAAATTCCAAGGGAAACAACTCACCTTCTAAACAATCTTTTTGACTCTCTAAATATAATTCTCTGTCTTGTGGTATAATAGAATGACTATCATCCCTCACAAAAAGTTGGAGCTGCTCTCCAGAAACATGTAACAAGTTCTCACTTTCACTTTCAAGCCTCTTTTCTTTACAACATGCTTGACATTCATCAGCAGGCTTCTCCAATGTGCCTAGCAAACCTCTTTCCTCAATTGAAGGTTGCTTGATGCCTGTATCATTGAGAAGATAATCACTGCAGCACTGTCTTTCCTCGCTTGCAGTAGGTGTAATTTGCTGCTGCCAACCATACTCACTTTCCCAGCTACTACTATGTGAATTGCATTGAGAAACCTGATTAATTTCATTTGAAGTATCTGCCACCTGTTTCCTTAGAGTAGATTTTCTCTGACACGAGTCTTCACTATCACTGGCATATAGCAAACAAGTCTGCAGTTCTGGGCAAGCAGCTTCTGCTTTTTCTTCAATTTCATTGCATTGTACAACTGATTCCTTCAGCATGAAAAGACCTGATCCCATGTTGCACTCTTCTCTTAGCAATTTTTTAAGATCCCCAGGCTCAATGCCAATGCAATCATGCTTAATGTCAGATTTGTCCTGAAATATCTCCCATGGACACTCTCTCTGACTATGGCAATTGTCAGCCTCAGCCTGCTTCTGTTTGATATTTAACAAATCTTCACCTGGAACTACTGTCCCTGATTTCAGAGAGAATTCTTCTTCATTACCAATATCTCTTCCATGTTTATTATCTTGTTCCCCACAAATTTCCACAGTATGTTCAATTGCCTTCAGCTTCACCAACGGCAGTGGCCCATATCGAAAAACTTTGTCATCCACCACCTTATTACCATATTTTCCAGAGCATTCTTTTAAGTTAAAAGACTGTTTAAAGTCAGGGTCCTTTGGAACCATGGATAAATGGCATTGTTCAGGAGTACCACCACTCAAATTTTCATGTATGTCTCCAGTTCTTTGGCATTCCTTCTCCAAATTGTTCATACTGTGTTGACATTTAGAGCCATGCTGAGCTTCCCTATCCTTAGTCAGCATCTCCAAATCATTACAATGCTCCAATTCCAATGTTCCAGTCCTGCTCTTCCTCTTTTTTCTCATTAGGTCCCTCAAGGACAACTCCTTTGCCTCATCTACATTTCCCATATTTACTGAACATTTCTCCTCCCGCAAATTACTCACAGAAACATCAACATTTTGCATAAAGCCAGATTTACTTGTTGAACTATTAGCACCATTATGTTCCTCTAATGCTGATTTACAGATAAAAGGCACACTGTCACTAGTAAATGAATCTTTGGAAACTCCTTTGTTCGACAAAGGCAATGAGCCCCACAGCGCTTGATTCACAACTGAATCATCTGCAGATGATGATGAAGTACTTACACCCCTAGAAATATTATCAGAAGTCTTTGAAATAGGCTTTCTCTTCTTCTTTCTATTCCCTTTATCCAACAGAGAAGCAGTTTTGGAATTTTCAACCATATCATCCCACCCACCATCCACTTGTGGAATTATATTGTGAGGCGGAGAGACATTACCCGAATATTCAGGAACTCCTCCACTTACATGACCTAAATGATTACTTTTGTCCTTAGTGTAATCTTCAACATCTAAAATTGAACTAAGAATCTCTTCGCACTCTTTCTGTGACGCATCCTCAAAATTTGTATGAGCCATCTCCAGAACCCTCTCTATCGAATCAGAATGCAGTAACTGACTTAAAACTACTTCTTCATCTTCTTTGTCTCCGGTATTAGCTTGAGAGGATGCTAACCATCTTAATAGTTCAATTGCTTCCTTATCTACATCCTGCAAACATGAATCTTACCATTCTCTTATAAAATGCTTAAATGCCCAATGTATGAAAAAAAAAAAAGGAAAAGCAAAACCATACAAAATTTGAGACATCTAGACCAATACCTTCAGCTCAGTACTTTGTGTCATTTGAGACCTTACAACATCCTCATCAACCAATGCTTCAAATTTATTAAACCCTTTTTCACCTGGAACAAGCATTCTTGTATCAGTTGCTGCATCCAACAATCTAATGGGAGAGGACATGGGGATTTCAAGTATGAGATCTTTGTTATTTGCTGCTTGTGTATGCTTCATCAGTTGGTCACACATACCCATAGATCTCTGACATGGAAAACGCCCTTCACATGAATTTGAGCCGTCAGTTTTTGCTTGTATTAGTTGTCTATTTTGATCTGCTATGTCATTTGCTTGTGACAACATGAGTGGGTAAGATTTTGAAAGATTTGTTTTCTGCTCATCCATATTAACAAGTTTTGACAATAAATTATGATATTCTTGTCCATGTGAAAGGGTTTTCAATACTCTTTCTGAAGATGGTTTCTGATCATCAACCTTCTCTATAGCCATGTCCATACCTGTTCTCAAACATTCTTCCTGAAAAGAGAATAACAAAGCACTAATTTAGTAATTAGTTAACATACAAAGGGATGATTATAAAAACCAATAATTCAAGATATGGCTATTGCTATAGTACAAGAACACATTACTTATACAAGAGATTGCGAGAAACAAACCTCCCAAATTTGTATTAATGATTGAACCATTTTCACCTCCGGTCCAGCTTGAGACAAAGGAAAATACATTAGTTGATGCTGGTTCAGAATTTCTGCAGAAGAGCATTATAAGATATTGGAGTGTGCTTTCTCTCTCGATTGAATATCCATTCAAAAATACATAATTACAATATCTCTTAAGTTTGTCTCTACCTTGTACACTCGTATCTCCCTCAAGATTGCAGGTGCTCTGTCGCTTATACAGTGATTGCCTTCCATGGCATGGAGAACCTTCCATGAAATCTGGCACACCCAATGACCAAACCCATTCACTGGAAACTTTCGATCTCAGCCATAGTTCACAGTGATTATTAACAGCCTTGGGTGTACTTCTGTTGTCCTCACCAGTTGAATTACTACTACAATGCCTTACAGATGATTTAATATGTTCAAGTGAACTGGGGGTAATTGGTTCAACTTCATTTCCATAACAGTTTTCTTCCCTTCTGGAAGATTTAGTATCTCCAAGAGGACTAGGTGTAACAGGTTCAACTTCAGTTTGATAACAGGCTTGCTCAGAATCTAATGCAACTAAATTATCATCAATAGACCACCCACCAACTCTGAGCTTTAAAGCAACATCCCTGAAAAGGCTAGAGCTTTTTGGAATAACATCTGGTAAAGGATAGCGAAATTTCACTTTTGATAAATGTATGTGACCCATTCCATACAAATTATGGTCAATCTGTAAAATGAAAAAAGAATGATAATTTCTTTTATGTTAAATGCATAAGAGTTAACTAAATGAAATTGTAGAAACATTGGTTTAAAAAGAAAACAATAAATTCTAAAAGAAAACAAAATTAACAAACTCTGTTTTGTATGGTAATAATGTTTCCATCAACCAGCAAAACAGAAAAAAAACCTAAAAGATAGAACTCAAAAGCATCGAGAGACTTAATGTGCTTTTATATAGCTCAGACAAATACTTATCTGACCCATTGCACACAAATTGTGATTAATTTGCAAAATGCATATAAAATGCCAACAGATAATAACCTTAGAATTCAAGTTCAACATAGATAATCAATTATTGTTCTTTTAGGTGGACTGCATAAGAAAGAACTAAGTGAACATTTAAAAACATTGGTTTAAAAAATAAACTAAAATTCCAAAGATAGTTTTAAACAGACTTTAATTTGTGTGGTATATGCTTTCATTGACCAAAAGGACAGAACAAAAATCTAAGACAGATAAATCAAAGACACAAAAACTAAAAGACTTACTGTTGTTTAAATGTAGCAGAGCTTATAAAAGTATGTGACCTATTACATACGAATTGTGATCAATCTATAAAATGCATGCAAAATAGTAATAGAAGATAAACCGTAGCATTCAAGTTCAATAAAGATAATCAATTACCATAACTGCCAGGAGGCTGGAACAGGCATTGCTGCAGGAAATGAGTAACAGTAATGGTACGCCAATTTTTTCTTTTTAAATAGGAGATGAGTACATGGAGACACCATATATAGAATTTGCTAATAATATAAAAATGTTACATATATCATACAAATATTGAATAGCCATCAAGTTTAACTCGAAAACCACTATAATGAATTTAAAATATTAAAAAAAATCTTAAAATTAAACTAGACATTAAAAAAAATATAAATAAATTAAAGAATATTAATCACTTAATTTTAAATAACATCAATTTCTTAATTGAAGTTATTTATAATTAAAATTAATATAATATAAATTTATGGCTTCTATTTACAATTTATAGTTTAGAAATAAAAAATTTTAACTTTAACTTTTAATAGTAGATATATATATATATATATATATATATATATATATATATATATATATATATATATATATATTAAATAACTAATTTTAATTTAATGAAGCTTCAAAGATCAATTTAAGGATTTATAAGTTAACCCTAAACTTTAAAAATCTTATTGTAACTTTTCAGAGTAAAACTTACTAAAAATATAAACGATAAAGGTTTATGACTGGAAAAAAATATCCTTAAGGAAAAAAAAAACTTCCCAGGGTTGGGATAGGCCTGAGCAGATGGTTACAAGATTGATAAAGAAGCCAACACTAAATCAAACAATTGCCAACATGGTTTGCAAGTTTTGCCCCGATCCCTCAGGACTGCAATTTCCACAGCCTAACAAATTTGTATGCTACTTTTGGAACCCCCTTCACCATTTTGCACTAAAAGATCTAATCAATAACATTCAAAAGATCGCGATGATGAATGGGTGTGATTTAAAATAGTCAAACATGGATTTTGAAAGACTTATAGGATTTTTTTATTTTCCGAGTCTTTTAATTCAATTTTAAGGTTTTCTTTTTTACTGAACGAGACGCAGTTGAGATGTCTCTTGTCTTGGAAACATCTTCGTACACATCTCTGGTATGGAAAATATGTCCCAGACTCAAAGTTGTGTCCCAGAGGGTGGAAATCACGTTGCCCTTCAACATTGTCAATCACTCTCCTTTTAGGTTGAATGCATAAGAACAAACCTAGCCAAAAAGCTCAAAAACACTAATTTACAAAATAAACCACCAATCCAAAGAAGATTTTATAGCATTTCCATCAACCATGAAAACAGAACAAAAATATAAATGATACAAGTCAAAAGCACCAACAGACATATCATGCTTTTATATTAGCTCAAGCTATACAGCACAAAGTTCTTAAAATTTGTTACCTACACCTTGAGCAGGCCATGTCCTTGATAGAAAAGGTTACAGGTTTGACTCCAAAGGTGATTAGGTTTGTACACCTGGTGAATAAATGGAGAATCAATACCCTTGTGAAATCCCACAAGAAGCGGACCCATATACCAAAATGGTGTCACTTGGTGTTAACTGTAAAGAGCAATATTTGCTTGAACCCTCAATTAATACCAAATTCTGATTTCTCACAAGAAATTTGAGTTCTTTTGCAATTTAATGTTAAATTTGAAATACAGGATTTTTAATTTTCAATTTTCAAACTCAAAATACAAAGTAATCATTCAAGGATCAAATACAGTGCATTCTATTTGATTTAAATTTGAAACCCCAATTGCTGATAACAAATTATACATAACCAATACTAGCAAATAGATTACAATAATAACCTGGCAATTTGTTCTTGAAGTTGAAGAAATCAATTCCAAAAGCAACTGCCTATATCCACATCTCTCTCACGCCAAGTATCTATAGACTCAACTAAGGGTCCCAAAACTGGCCGCAACATCCAAGGAAAGTGGCTGCTGCCAATGATACAGTCCCACGTCCAACCAAGAGCCGTAACTAGCTAAGACTGATGAAAGCAGTTTAAATAAATAGCTGTGGCAGCCTAGTAACAAGAATGCAGTCTTAGCAAACTGCAAGAATTTTGTAACAACCTTTGTCTTCTGCTTGCGATGAAAACTGAATACTATCGCTGGCCCTAAACAATCCAAGTCGATTCCAATTAAATCCACTCCTGGCTTCTGAATGAAACCAATGCTGAATACAATTCACCAGCATGCTGCGCTGATTCAAAGTGCAATAGACATGCAAGAATTCACATTCTTTGCAGCTCATTTTTCCCCAAAACCCTTAGATTAAACTTTCCATTCTCAAGAACCAATTTTAAAATGAATGATAAGCACCATTCGATTTTCTCCTCTCCAGCATTTATAACCAAAATCGAACCTCTACCTTCTCCAAGACACTTTGCATAACTTAGCCACATATTACATTTAAAATACAAAGTATAACTTTTTTCATTGAAATATAATACTTCATTATATTTCCTCTCATTAAATGACATAGCATTTAATTATAAAGTCGTTATAATTAAATAATGACTTGACTTTATAAAATAAGCTCATATAATAATTAATTAAGTGAACTTAATTAATTACGAACTCCTCAACAATAAACTCCTCAAGTCAGTACAAATGCTCTGCCAAGTCTATCACCAGGACATCCTGCCCCAAATAGACACTGCCAAAAATAGACTTACTATAAATAGTAAGTCCCTCAAATTGGAAATTCTGCAAATGAATCCACAACTCCACTGATACCAATGCTCAGGCGCCCTGCTAAAAATAGCAATCATGATGATCCCTCCAAATAAGCACTTACTATAAATAGTAAGTCTGTCAATCTGACACAAACGAAGAGCAATCCTGGCATCACAGACCTCCAGAGTGGAAACAGACAACTGGGTCCGCCAAACGACCCCCTCTAACATCCCGATTAGCCTACTAGGGTCACAGAAATAAGCTAACCCCAAGTGCCTAAAACAGGGACATTACATTAACCTAAAACCTACCTTTCGATTTGATTATTTTGCAAACCCCTATATTGACCTCAAATCTTGATTTATTTAGTGTTTGATCAATAATATTATAGGCAGCTACATTTTCAGCTAGCAAAATGATACCTTCTCTTAACAGTTGGAGAGTATACACAGGAATCAGCAGAGTTCTACTCTGATTCTAAGTAATCAACCATATCATCCCTCTACTTGATCAAAATGTTGATCTTTAGTTATTCTTGTCTACTTTGTGTCAGTTATGTTTTAACTTTTACATTTCATCATCATTTTACAGTTACAAATTGTCTAGAATATGTTTAAGGCACTCCTCTAGTCTTCTTTGTGTTTTTTTCCCCCTTAAATAATGCCTGTACATAGATGCACTTTCCACGTTTATGTGGAATATATTTCCTCATTTTCATGTTGTTTGATATTCAATGTTTCTGTAACTGCCACTCTATGGCACTATGCACTTGATGCACATGAAGAGATCAAAACTTGGCCAAAAATTGTACAAACTCTAATTCAAAGTTTACAAAAGTCTACAAGAATTGTGTAGGGGTAACATAATTTCATATTTCTATTTGAAGGATGATTCCTTGTATCATCTAGATTCTAGGGCATTTGTGTGTAGCACATGATGCAAAGGATCAGGAACTCATATAGAAAGCTCACTTCAGCGAGGTCAGAGGTCATTGTGGAGTTAACAAGACTGATTTGATTGATTTTAAATCAATATCTAATATTTCTTTTGCATGTATCTCATCGGAGACATAAAATACATTGTATCTTGTAACCTATGTGCTATTGCCAAGTCAGCTAACAAGAAAAAATAAATATAAATCCTCTAGTGGTACTAAACAAGACTTGTGAATCAATTTACTATCAAGTCTCTTTAACCATCAAGTTGAAAAGAAAAAACTATACACAAAATGTTAACTACAGTTGACAACAAAGTCTTCCCTTTTCAAATACCCCTTAAGTTTGCAACAGAAGCGAAATTTATGCCTAGTATTTCAGGACAGCAATGTCCCGTCTTAACAACATTTCATATTAATCACTTTGATCAGCAATATTTCCTATAACCTATAACGTTGACAGCAGTATTGATGCCCATATTGATTGATCATAGTACTAAGAAGGATGCTACTAATTAGTAATCATAAGATGATAACTAATCACAAAAGGAGTTATGTCAAAAGACCATAATGATTATAACTATCTCCACAGGTACGAAATTTTATAAGCTGATCTGTAACAATGAAAATTCCCCAACAATTACCTCAATCGTATAAGTATTTTACAAATAAAATAATGATAACAATATCCATTGATAGGTAGAAGTGATAGCAACTCAATGACAACACTAACATTTCTGATGCAACAATAATGACAAGACCAAAGAAAGCATAAACACATTACAATTTTGTGTAATGTCCCTTTTCTATTTTTCCCTAGAATTTTGCCCTAAATCACAATTGCACAAGATTAGGGTTAGGGTTTATCATGTATAGGGTTTCTCATGTATAGGATTTCTTCGATTCTATAATTTCAAATTGAGACCTTGCATTACTGTTAGGATTCATACATAATCATAATGTCATAGTTAGAATAAATAAGGAATGTAAATCAATTCAATCAATGTTGGAGTTAACTTGATGATGACCCAACCATAGAAATGATAAGGTATGGTGACTTGATGAGGTGCCCCCGAAACCTCTTACCCTAGGTCCAAGAGCGGATACGTTGTTCCCCCTTAGCCGTATGTGGCCCTTGCCATACATATGAGGTGGGCTACCTAGTGCGGGGTCCTATCGCCAATCTCCTTCATCTTGCCATTCCTAACTTGCTTCTAATGATTGAACACCCATTCACCATGATAGGGACTGTGAGAAGTATTTACAATAAGGTGCCCCGAAAGCCTATCCTTCCAGCCCAAAGGCAATCGACTTTGTCCCCCTTTGGCCCCATGGGGATTCCCCTGTCCAAACTATGAGGTGGCGTGCTTAGAAGGTGGCCTCATCGTCGTTCTCCCAGTTATGACTACTACACTTTCCTTCTCAATTCTTATTTTAGATCCCTCCTTATACTTCTGCTCTGAATCTGCTCTAGATCTCCTCTACTCCTTTTTTCCCCACATTCCATTTGATCTTCCTCGTTTTTATCTTCCCATGTGAGGGAGAGGTCATACCTCTTCATAATGTCTACCTTTTGGAAAGAGTCGTGGCCCTTCATAGTTGTCCCTAATTACAACCCTTTCAAAAAGTCACAAGCCTTCATGATTACAAGTCTTTCAAAGAGTCACAACCCTTCACAATCACAACCCTTTTGAAGAGTCACAACCATTCATTATTACAACCCCTTCGACGAGTCACAACCCTTCATAATCACAACCCTTTCGAAGAGTCACAACCCTTCATATTTAGAACCCTTTTGAAGAGTCACAATCCTTCAACTTTTGAAAGTCACTTCCTTATTTTCTTCTCTTTCAATTCCCTTAATCCTTCCTTAATTTTTATGCTCCCCTCTTTCTTCCTTTCTCCCTTTCCCCCTCAAATGAAGTTCTCTTATCTCCCTTTTATACCTCTCATTTGAGGGAGACACAGCTTTTCCGTTAATGCCTTTTGACCATTTGTTTAACTTAACAAAATTTTAATTATTTTTAATTTTATGCTTTTAGAATTTTTATTCAATTATTATTGCTTATTATTTAATCTTATTTCAAGAAGGGGACATGACATTTTGTCTAGTAATGACTATGTTCACAAATCATAATAATGACAACAGTATTTGTTGTTATCCGCAATAATCATATTCACTAATCAAACAGTCATGTTCCCTATTCACAAGGTTTTCAAACCCAATTACACCGTGTCTTCACAACTATAGATAACCATGTTCATTTTGGAAATAACGACAACAATAATTGTCCTTGTCCCTTGCCAACAGATCTAACTGCTATTCAATAACAACTAGAAATCTTAATAGCTACTTACACCTTTCAAGGTGTAAAACTATAAACCATTTATAAAAGCTCTAGAAAAGAATGATCACAAACGTACAGGTCTGATACTTATATAGAGAAACCACTAAATTACAACTACTGACATATTGCCAATAATTTATATTGGTGAGAATATTGATCAAAAATATTTTGAACAAGTCACAATATTTTCAAGAAAATGTCAATAACCCTACAAAAAAAGATACATCACAATTTTTTAAAAGATATTTACTTCTATGAATTGCTACCTTGTAAGGCATTTCCCTTCTCCCTGAAAGGACTCTTTAGAAGGCAGCATTTCTTTGCTTAAACCCACTCCTCGGAGATCATCAACCTCCATTCTTGATTTTAGCACTAAAGGGAGCTGCTTCCTATCCTCGAAGTTACTTTTCTAGGATTTTTTCAGTACAAATACTAAACAACAAATATCCAGGATTTGTTATTATTGCATCTAGTTGCTATGGGTACATAGTGTTGTATCGAGCAAGAACAATATCATCCCAAAATAACCCAGCCAAGCTTCGTAAATGATTTTTTAGATATTGTAATATAAAAGCCCTGTACTCTATACTTCTCAATCTATTGGTTTGACCAATAGCAATGGTCTCTAAACATACTAAACTTGGAGAAAAAAATGTGTATTTGATAGACATACATTTTCTACGTACCATTCTAACTTTTGGAAAATCATTCACATGTTAAAATCATAGAACTAAAGAATATAAAGTAGATTTGTATTTACAATTATGTCATGTCCCCTTCCCAAGCATAAGTCCAATGAAAACTCTTCGCATATTATTTCATTTCTCATAGGCTAATGGGGAGGTGCAAGGGAAATAATTTAATAATCTGTGATGTCCCCTTCTCCGCAATAGGCCATTATGGCGCTTGATTAGCCTATTGATGCAGAGGCACCTCAACCTTTGCACATAATGACAAGTATTATATTCATTCAAAACAAGTGATTACAACATAGTCTGTACATGATGCTTTACCCGAAGGTAAGATGAGTATATAAAGGTCCAAAGGGACGCGACGGTTCACACCCGTGCGCAACTCCCTAGCCTCCGGACGTAACTAATTCCCAACCGATACATCCGTACATTACACCCGACAACATCATCCCCCCCAAAAAAGCACCATTGAAGGCGACCAACGTAAACTCCATTTATGGGAGTCATTTGAAATAGATTTAGGACGCATCGAAGGCATTGATCCAATGATGTAGATGAAGAGGCAAAGATTGTTGCAGCTTCTCACCAGAGCATTTCCATGGGACATGGAAACTTTTAAGCACGGGAGTATGATGCAGAGGCACCTCAACCTTTGCACATAATGACAAGTATTATATTCATTCAAAACAAGTGATTACAACATAGTCTGTACATGATGCTTTACCCGAAGGTAAGATGAGTATATAAAGGTCCGAAGGGACGCGACGGTTCACACCCGTACGCAACTCCCTAGCCTCCGGACGTAACTAATTCCCAACCAATATATCCGTACATTACACCCGACAACACCTATCTCCCCATCCGGATAGACTAATGGCTACTTCTGGAGGATGCCAGCCAGTCACAGGCTTCAGTTAGGTGAATTTTAAATATTTGGGAACCTTTTTCCATAGTTAAGTCACTTTATTTTATAAAGTGAGATTATAAAGTTACGTTATGACTTAAAATCATTTTATTTTAAAAAGTAACTTAAGTGACTTTGAGTGAATGCACTTTATCCCACATTGCTTAGTTTTATGCTCTTTCCCTCATATCGAGGTTATAAAAGCATAAAGCTCTCCTTGGGAAAAGTACCATGAATATTATAAACAAAGAAAAGCAAATCCTTGATTACATTTGTGACTGGTTTTATTTTCTTGAGGACGTAGCCCCTTGAGGAAACATTGGGAAGTTGGACGTGGCCCCAACATCTCATTAATGGTGGCGTCATTCAGATTTCACAATGGAGCTCAATGAGTAAGTTAAAGAATCGAGTATTTTTGCATCAGTATACTTAGCATCAAACTCAGTAAACAAGAAGATTGGTAGCATTCCAAGAGTTGAGAATATAGTTCGAATATTGGCTTTGCATTTTGAGGAGATGAAACATTAAAATATCGGTGGATTTTTTTTCTATTTGGTGGCTGTCATAAGACGGCTGAGAGTGTTGAATACGTTCCCCCACACACAAAACGTCTTCTTAACGCTGGAGGTTATATAAGGCACAAGACGTCTTCACTGGGTGTTTACGAAAAGAGGAGCTACAACAGGGATTGTAGTCGAAGCGTCTGGGAAGCACCAACATTACACACGGAAGGTTGAGGGTGTTAGAACTGGTTGGAGCCGAGCACACATTATCGTGGGAAGCATTCTCACTTGCACCGAGTCGCAATACCCGCTAGCATCCAAGCACGTTAAGGGTGGACACGAGTCGCCTTGACCATAGCAGTCATGCCTAGGCTGCCACCGTAGTTGGGAGTTAGACTCAGCGCGAGTATAGAGCATTGACAACACTCAACAGTCGACTGACTTTAAATCACCACGCACAAGCACACAGCTAGCAGAGACGACACCACCATGCACCACGGCAAGTAGGAAGCTTTTACATAGCTACAGTCTTCACGTGTGTAATGTCCCCATTTTTAGTAGGTCATTGAATTGATGGTGCCACGTCATTATTGTGATCCTCGTGGTCTGGCGAGGTATTTAGAGGGTCATTGGTGTGAACTTACTATTTATAGTAAGTCAATGGATAGTTCCAATGAGCTCAGATGAGTTAGAGGAGTTGAATGATGCTCTCGGTTTTCATTTATGGCTTCCGGTTTGGGCTCCAAGAATCTTGGAGAGAGCGTCTACTTTTAGTAAGTCACCCCCTCAGGTTCATTCATCATCTTTCATCATCAAGATCACTCCTGTGCAGACATATTTCGATTCGGATGCTTCTTCAATTGTTTTCGCAAGATAGGTGGTTTATTATTATTATTTAAGTAAATTTCCTAAGGTTGCCATTTTTGTTGGTATTATATGCTACATACCTTAGTGTTATAGCTCGTTGGAACCAAGATGAAAAGTTTTAAATCTTGAGCACAAGAAACAGGGACCTTGCATGTCATAATTTCATGATATTGGTGAAAAGGTCATTTTTGGAGCCAAATGAGTTAATAAATTATATTATTCAATATGTGCCTAAGTATAAAAAGTGTTTTAAGTGAAAAGTGTGTGAGAGAAGACACTTTTTAATTATAAAAGCAATGCTTTGTGAAACGCAAAATCAGCTATTGAATATTTTATAATTTTTCTTCTTGAGCCTTGAGCTAGGGTTTCTGAGTTCTTCACTGCTGCAATTGTGCTGAGGTAAACAATTGCAAGATCTCTCTACTGTATTTTTGTGGCTAAGGAGAGAATTGGATTTATTCTGGAGATTATTATCTAAGTAAGATTACTGATAATTGATTGGCACACGGAAAGTGCAATTAATTTTGAAATTGGTTTTCACATTGAACTGGGGCCTGCATTAAGGGGTTGATCTGATTGGAGCTTGTTGGAGATTGAACTAGAGATTTATTGTTTGGTTTATGGACTGAGATCTTACTGTATTGGAGCTGAATATTTTTGGCACTTGTGGAGTTTGGTCTGTTCCAGACGTTTCAAGGGTTTGGAGGTTATATGTTGGCTGAGAACGAATCATTCTCAAAATTTGTATGCACTTTGAATCAACGTTCCATGTTGGTGAATTGTGCTTGTATTGTTCAGCGTTAGGAAGTGGAAGTATTTTGTTTGGCTTTGACTGGTTTACAGTCCCTTCCTCAGCGTGAGTTTTCTTTGGTTGTTGTTGCTAGTTCGTGGAGTGGTAATTTACTAGCAGCCACGTAGAGAGATAATATGGTGGCGTTTTTGAAATCTGCTAGCAGCCGCTTGGTTACAAGGTTGGACTTTATTTATATCATTGTCGTGATGTATCTATTCCATAGATGACATATTTAGTTTGACAAATCCATAGGCTGGAGTTAGATGCTATTTCTTTTTCCTATGAAATTGTATTGGCTGTTATTCATATTGAAATGTTGGATTAGATTCATCTTGGATGGTTGTTTTCATACTTATTTGAGAATTACAAAAAGGAATTATATAATTGTTCTGGAAAAAATATCAAATCCCTTTATTTTCAGAATTAGAAAAGTTGTTCATATTGGGTTATCCAGAAGGAGCCAGTCAGGCTCATTACAGTGGTATCAGAGCGGTTTTCTTGCCATCCTGTGGGGATTGTAAAAATTGTATGAGTGATCAGCACTCTATTTTCCAGTATGTACAAGTATAGGAAAACATATAGCAGTAGACAGAGGAGACCATTAGACAGTTTGTCTGAATTCAAAAAGCAAACTGATGCCTTGGTTAAACAGTTGGATTGTAGTCGGGATATTCAGAATAGGATTTGTGAACAGTTGTCAGATCCGGCTACCATTGACAAGGCGACTAGATACATGGTTTCGTTCTTAGACAGATCTTCTTCTCGCAAGACGCATGGTACGAGACAGATTGACATGGTGAGGGAGGTTAGGAGAGATCTGCAAGATGATTTCACAGCTGCACTTGGGCCTAGCACATCAGTGGCAGGGATTAGTGCCCCTCCAGTTGAGTTACCCCACACTTTTATTGTGGGGTCATTACCTATCTCAATGGACGAGCACATGACAGTTACACCAGCCGGCAGATGCATGGAGACTCAGCACTCAGTTGATGATCTGGTGATACAGCAAGAGTTGACACCTGCAGCTGATTTATGTAGCACATCGGATTGTATTATAGAGACAGACAGTGACTTATGTTCAGATTGCCATGATGATAGTTCTATGGTCGATGTTGAGGGAGTTGCTGATAGTGGGAGTGTTGTAGTGTTGGAGGATATGACGGTGGACTCTAGATCGCCAAAGGAGGAGGATACCACTTTTGAGGACTGCCTTGAAGAGATGGAGTTAGATAGTACAGATCTGGATAGCAGCAGTACCGAGATGGGGTTAGTGCAAGAGATGCCAGTATTCTCCTGTGTTGAGGATTTGAGCATGGAGTATGCATGTGATGATACCAGTGTTGAGTCTGAGACAGTAGACACGGACTCATGCCAGCATGACTCGGATTCACTTGTTAGTAGGGAGTCAAAGTAGGTTCAGTTCGATTCACCAGAGGAGGTTCAGGTCGAGTCACCAGAGGAGGTATAGCATCTTGGTTTGCTACCGATACTTTCTATGTGACTCGTGAGGATGACTCCATCAGTGGTGAGTCATGTCTATATCAGACCCTGGGAAAGGACTCTGAGTTGCTGGAGAGTGCAGATGGGTCCCAGGATCTGGATTATTCAGCTGTTACAGAGGACGAGGCAGCTGAGAGTGTTGAGGAGGTAGATTTTGTAGCAGCTTCCTCGGGTACAAAGGAATTTGATGGAGATGTGTCAGATGCTAGTACTTCGTTTGAGGATGTGATTTCAATTGTTAGTTCACAGAGCTCAGATGACAGCACATTGGGGGATAGTGTTTCTGAAAGGAGTATGTTGGGTACCACTTCTATTCACAGTACGAACAGTGTGTCAGGGGTGATGCATAGGAGGCTTGTTATTAAGAGTCATCATGTGTCTAGTCAGTTGAGAGTCAGCAAACATGATATTGTTACCACATTCGAGCATTTTGATGTTGCTCGACAGCTGCTGGCTATTCATGGATGGGGTGCTCCTACGGATGTTTACCCGCTGGGGTAACTTAGTTAATTACAGAACTCAACATACAGAGCATGATAGATATAAAGCAATTGACAAGTATTATATTCATTCCAACAAGTGATTACAACATAGTCTGTACATGATGCTTTACCCGAAGGTAAGACGAGTATATAAAGGTCCGAAGGGACGCAACGGTTCACACCCGTGCGCAGCTCCCTAACAAATGTGTCTACCAATCAGCTGAGACCTGAGATAGAGAATATATGGCATCGTCGAGTGTCATAGTGTGATCCAAGTCAAAAACTCTCAATCTCCCCAACAGGTTGGCAAGATCACCAGCTCTGATACCACTGTAATGTTCCTAACCCCTGGCGGACTGGCTAACCAGACCTCAGCTTCTGGCGTACTGGAGGTGCATGTCGTTCGGAGCAGATGGACTGCACAAATTGATCGTACGGCGGAGGTAGGCAGGCCGTACAATGGAGGTAAGCAGGTCGTACGGATGGAGGCAGGTCGTACGGTGGAGGAAAGCAAGTCGTATGGTGGAGGTAGACGGTACGTACGGTGGACTTCCTGGAAGACAGGCCGTACGGAGCAGATGATGTAGGCCGTATGGATGGAGTTGCAGGTCATATGGGGTGGATGTGCAAAGTGTTGTACGGTGGAGAGAAGTTGGTCGTACGGTAGGGAGTTGCAAGTCGTACGGTTGGGTGTGCAGAGTATCGTACGGTGGAGGGAGTTGGTCGTACGGTAGGGATTTGGGGGCCGTACGGTGGAAGTGGGGGATGTGTAGAGTGTCGTGCGGTGTGGTTGATGGCCGTATGTTGAAGGTCGTACGATATGCGTAGTGTTGCCTCCAGACACACAAATTCGTCTATCTTTCCTTTGTTGTACTCGGTATGATTCGGGAACAAGTACTTGCAAGAGGAATAATTATATTATGAATAATGAAGTAATTCGGATTTGCCAGATCTGATACAAGTAGAACAAAGCAGAGTAAGGTGAGGGTTGAATCCCACCGAAACTGCAACAGGCCAAATAGGGAAGGTCTTTCACTTCCGAAGTGGCGCACACCAGAACTCCGACTGGAATTCGCAATAATAATAAAATATCCAAAACTCAACATACCTACAACTACCTACATGTCGGCATAAATACCCATTCGGAGAAACTCCCGAGGGTTTACAAAAGAACGCCGACCCGGTAAACACCTACGGACAACAATTAAATAAAAATGGGCCTCCCCCATTAATTAATTAAAGGTCCTTAATAATATCTTTTAAATAGGGACCAAATAATAAATTAACTTAATTAATTTATTCTCTATCAATTTGGGGACATTACAAAGTACAGCATATGAGGCACTTTTGGATAGAGAGGACGAGGTGAGTGAGCTTACTCAGGACCTCACGATGACTTCTGAGGTTTTAGAGAGCACTCAGTTGGCTTTCCAGGAGCACTAGTTCAGTTAGCAGAGGTGACTGTGGAATTGGAGCAGCTTCAGTCTACACCAGCACCAGATCTAGTGCAGTTACATATTGTGGTGTCTGGTGATTTGATGATGTCAACAATTGAGGTTGTTGGATGTGATGGTGTTGGGGATACATCCACCCTTGATTCTAGTGTTGGAGGTACAGATTCACTTCCATCGGATACTTGTGCAGTTGAGTTAGGCACTGCAGTAGAGGGTTGCAGTGTGCCTGACTTTGGGGTGGATATTCCGGTTGGGATGGATACTCCAGATGGTAGCATTGCGTCAAGTGATATAGTACAGGACGTTGTAGGTAGTGTAGTGGACCCGTCAGTGTTCAGTGTTTTTGTTCATGACACTACTCCTTTGATTGCTCAGCAGGGAGGCATGGTATCACCTAGTTGGTTGTTAGTGATCACATAGCTGGTGATGATAGGCAGTTGGCTACGTCACAGTTACACGATGACTAGTTATGGATCCGAGGGGAGCAGATGGATGCTACCACCTATAAATTTTACTGCACAAAGTCATTCTTGGATCACCTTCTTGAGAGTTCAGAATTTCGTGAGGGATCTTACCGAGCTTCTGAGGGTGTTCTCATCTGGGGTACTGGCGCGATTCGGCGTTTGGTGAGAGAGATTGTAGGTACCTTGACTACGTTGCTCCCTCACAGAGATTTCGAGGTTGGGTTTGCTGAGAGGGTCACCCAAGACCCTGTCCAACCAGTTGTGCAGAGTTCGAGATTGGAGCCATCTTTGGGTTCGCGACTGGGGGATGATAAGCCTCTGACAGAGATCGGAGCATTTTATCGTCGTTACACAGTGAGGAGTGCTCATTATTTTTCCTTTGACCCACATGTTGATGAGTTGATGGCACATAGATGTGGGTTGGCTCCTAGTCTTTATCA
>MU225139.1:145656-159855 GCA_018584345.1 Thuja plicata | reverse complement strand
GATGTGGGGGCGGCACTTCCGTTTTTGCCCTTCTTCTCAGTGATTTTCTTATTCTATGTAGTATATTTCATCTTCTTTTTGTTGAGATGTTGAGAGTCGCCGGAGACGACTTTCTTTTTTTGGGGGGGATGATGTTAGCCGTAAAGTTGTGTTACCGTCGGATGTTAGTTGCCGACGGGGGTAAAGTTGTGTTACCGCCGGATGTTAGCTGCTGATGGAGGTTAGTTAGTTGCCGACGGTTGAGAAGGGTGACGACGTTTGGTTGCACCTCTTCGGATTGTATATGAATATTGTACTTGCTCATTGGAAGACAGTATTACTGGAACCGATTAATGAAAGTATTTATTATTCTATGATATATTCTGTGTGTAATATATTTCCTGTACTATGTCTATGCATTATTAAGTTACCCGTGACGGTAAACAAATTTCAGCATATTAAAGACCCCTGGTCGATCTTCTGTCCCTATGGCAAGAAATGCATGGCAGAGACCACAACAGAGTTATCCACTTTGGGCACCATTTGTAACTAGTGATCACCTGCCATAGTGCACTCTTATGTGACCATGGCTGAGCGAATATCTTCACAGCCAAGCCCACAGAGTTTGAATTAAGATACTATACCCTCCATCTGCCAAGAAGATATAGTGCATCCATTATATCTGAAGCTTAATCTAGGATGATTGATCTGTTTACCTAAGTCATAGGGGAAAGCAAATTTTTAGATAGCCCTGGATCTTGTTCGTACATTGCTTATTATGTAAAATGACTCAAATTTTACCGGGGAAAAAAATCCAAAAAACATACAAAGCTTAATCTGAAATGATTGATCTCCTTGCTTAAGTCATAAGAGCAAGAAATTTTCAGGTGGCCTTGGATCTTGTATACTCTATGTACTTTGTAATATAACTCAAATTTTGAAGGTAAAAAAGATATAAAAAATGATAGCCAAAAACCAAAATCAATGTGAAGCAAAAATACATACTAAATTGCAATTGAATAACATCAATAATTATTTGAGGAATGCAATTTACATATAGCAAGAAAAAATTCCAATACTCTTGCTTAAATATTTTAAACTATTTTTTGTATTTGAGATAAAATAAAAATTCTTCACCACAATCATCAGCATGATGATAACACAATTTTATTCTGATTGAGGTAAAGCTAAAACAAAATTTGTAACCAACATTTAAAAAACTTACCAGAAGCAATGCAGCTACACGATTTATGTCATCTGGATAGTATCTTTCTTTGGCATTAAGGTCCCAAAAATAAGAACCTTTATGTAAAAGGCAAAAAAAGAGCAAAGCCTGATAATCTAAAAAAGAAAATGAAAAATCAAGAAAAAAAAACGAACTTGAACTGATGGAGCTGAAACAACGCTCACAATCCGAAACTATTAAATTTTAGAAATATTAAAAAAAAATTCTTCAATATTACATCAAATATCCAGATACTAAATAGCAGTATTTCAAACAAAATGTTCATTAGGAGTGTTAAATAGACTTCCCAGGATGAAGGTGAATGTTGCCTGGCTAAGGCCAAACACAAGCCAAGTGCCCAAGAACAGTGAAAATATAATCCATGGCAATTAGTTTAGTTTACATGAGGTGAGAAAGAAAGGCTCAAGTGAATTGAATCAAGTGCCTGTATACTTACATACAATGAGAGATATTCACAAGTTTAGAGATTGCCTCAAGGAGTAAGTCTAATTGATCACTTGAGATAGAAAGTTCAAGAATGTAGAACTGCAAAAGTTGTAGAATGTATGACTACCACTATGAGACAAATTAGTTAAATTTTCAATCAAATTATTTCTATCACAAACATTTTAAACATAAAAGTCTCTCAAAAATGATGAGTAAATCTGTATTGATATTATTTGTTAACATATCCAACCAAAATGGTTAAAACATTTAAGGATACAAAATGATTTTTATAAATAACTGATCATTCGAGTAATGACCATAAAACTTCTTAGCACGAACAAGACTGCAGCTATGAACATGCTGCCTTTTTGCACCAATACCACTGCTCAGCTGACATTCCACAACATCAAAAAATGAGAACCAGAACAAAATTAAGTTCATCAGATGCTTGCAAGCTAAAAATGTGATCTGACAAGTTCTAAAAATATGAGTCATGCACAGTGCACAATTGAGTAGATTAGTTTTGCTAGGCAAGTAAACTGCACCTTCATAGCTTTCTCAATAGCAGAGGCCAAGAGACGAACATAAGCATAGCCTGATAAAACAAATGAGAACATTATTGAGACTCCTAAAACACAGTTGCATAGAATGTAGAAAGGCATTGAAACTCCAAAACACAGTTGTATATTAGAATGTAGAAAATTCCATAGAAGCATGACAAAAATTCATGATTTTATTTTTGGATTGTATAATTTATATTTAAACAGAAGTATTACATCTGAAGGAGTCCTTGAAAAGCAAAGGGTTGCAAATATCCACTTAAAAATCAGCAAACAAAATCATTTTCAAAGTATAGCATACCCTCCAGTTTCAAAAGTGGCCTTTGGTTTCCCAATAAAGAAGCTAGCACTGTTCATCAGCAGCTATTCAATCTCAATAGAAACCCAATAACCCTTATCAAACAATAGAGTTCAAATGGATGCTATTTAAGAAACTACAGAATCTGAAATGGCACAACTATATTTTGACAAAATGCTGTTCTGATGCCTAAAGTACATCCAGGGAATTGTGAGAAGGATTAAATATAAGTGGGCAGCATTTGTGGCTCACAAAATTAATACATATTTGTTCAGGTGTAAGTCAAATACTACAAGTGAGCTCACATGTTCTCTGTATACCCAACCATTAATTGATATATTAAATAATTAGCAGGAGGTTGAACTGTGACCATCTATGCTCAAGCTGCAGATAAAGTTTAAAGGCCAGCTGAGTTAAAGCATACAAAACTCAAATGAATAGGTGAGAAAATGCATACTTCAAATGAAATACAGATGAAGGAGCTGAATCTTCAAGGGAGGCATTCATTATTAAGAAACAAAGGACGGGAACAACATAAGTTGGAGCAGCTAAGGCAAAGTAATCACCCACTGAAGCCAGTTAACGAACAAAATTAAAAGGTCAAGTCCTACAAGCTCTTGGTTATAATATGCTTAAACCACCTAAGACTACAAATGTGCCAAAACACACTTTGGATAAGAAGAAAAAACAGAAATATATTTAAATCCTCAAAATTATGGATGATAATATGAGAGTGGAATAACTGTCACATACTCATGTGGTGATGGAAACTGTCAATGAAGAAGGTGGGGAGGATGATTTTGAGGTCAGTCCTTCAAAGCATTCTTCTTCTTCATCCAGCATTGTAGCAAACTACAACATCCATGATTTCCTTTTGGATTTTTGTGGAGATCAAGCTATTGCATTGACAGTTGTGATTACATCCAAAGAAGCATTGCATCATCAAGGTATAAGGTGATTTATAATTCAGATCTAGCTTCTATTTCATATTTCCTTATGCAACTTCCTTTCATTTTCAAGGTTGATTCCTAAACAGGGGTTTGATTGAAGAAAACCCCTTTAGCCAATGTTCTTTCCCGTTTTTCTGTATACAGAAACAAATTACGGAGCTACCGGAACTTTCCTGGGCAGATCGGGAGCTACTGGACGATCCTTGGAAAATTCAGTCAAAAACCCCTGGTTCATGTTGCCATTGTCGTCATGTCCCAGGTACATGTCACCATTGTCGTCATGTCCCTTGCATTCTGATCCCAGATTTGGCAAGAAGCCAAGTTACAGCCTCCAGGTCCCAGATCTGCAGTGACAGATCATTCCAAGATTCCGACAGTCGGGAATTCAGATCTGAAAACTCACTTCTCCTATTTCATTTCCGAGTGCATTCAAGTTATTCTCCATTCCCTTTTACATCAGTTTTCTTAGTTGGATTAGATCATACATATTCTTATTTAGTCTTTTGTATATCACCATCAGTTATCTCTTTCTCAATTTAAAGCAACAAAGGGAATAAAAACCCTCCAAGCACAAATATAGCATTGGCATCCTTCTTACCAACTGGTGTTAAATCATATTTGTCTTGGGGTGGTTTTGTATTCCAATGTGCCTTATGAATTGGGGAAAACAATCATTTTATGTGCTCCCCTTTTCATATTGTACACATACATACATACATATTTCCGAGACTCGCCAAGTCTCAAAGACTCATCGGACTCGCTAGGTCTGAGCAAGACCCGGTGCTCAGACTCGGCTAAACTGATTTTTTTATGTTTAAGTCTCGTAATTTCAATGCCCCAAAATATACATGAAATATAACATTTAATTCCCTATCTGTCTTCAAGTCGGTCTCATTCTCTTTAGTAGAATATATACATCAAATATGACATTTAAGCATAAGTTTTACTTAGTAAGATGTAACCCTAACCCTATTTTTTTGCCATTGTGATTTTTAAGGCAAATTTGAGGACAGCCTAGGAAGTGGACATCACAAATGGTATCTGAGCATGATCCTCCCATCCTACATGGTAAAAGATGAAAAAAGGAATCATTCTAGTAATAAGAAGGAATCTAACAATGTGTGTATTGTGTGTATACTTCGTGTATGCTCTGTCTTCATACATTCATGTGTATACTTTGTGTATGCTTTGAGTCTTCATATATTCATGTGTATATTTAGTATTTTCAAGTGTATGCTCCATATGTGTTCATGTTTTTGGTTGATCTAGAATAAGAGAATAATTAGAGTGAGATATGAAATTATTGGCAAATGTTGGTCAATCCAAATTAGTTTGATGCCATTACAAAGAAGTCCTTGATCCTTTTCTCTAGAAGATGAGAGAAAATTTGTCGTAAAATTGCAAACCTTGGAAATTCTCAATGCATTGGTTAATATCAAAGTTGTGCAACAGAAGCTACTCACATTGAAAGATTTGTATAAAAAATGGCATTGCTTTAGGACAAGCAATTTTGGGAAGGGCGGGCTGTAATGTCCCCTTTGTAAAATAGGATTTATAATAAATAACAATAATACTCAATTACCAGATTCATGCATCCCTCCCTACCTCCGGATGCGGGTGTGTCCAGGCACGGATGCGGAGATGGGATGCGTCCAGATGCTCACAGGGAGCGCATCCACCCCATGTGGATTGATAGCGCATCTGAATGCACCCATAAGGGGTGGATGGGCTCCCTGTTCGCATTCGGGCGCACCCGAGCGCATCTGGATGCCAGCGCCCCTTTTAATGAAAAAACTATAAAAAAAAAGTGAAATTTCACTTGTAACATGTGCATTAAAATAGAGTTTATTATTTTATTTTCCACCAAACCCTAAAACGACCCTTTATGAAGCCATTCATTGTTAAAACATATCATTTTGTTTGCTATTTTGCTCTCTTCTCGGTTGGTCTCCATTTTGGCATTTTGAAGGGCAAGTGTGTTAATGTTTTTATACCAGGAATGAAAATAAGCAGCAAAAGATAAAAATATAATGAACAATAATACACAGCAATTATCCTGGGAAAACCCTCCTTGAGGGAGAAAAACCCAGCCACAAAAGATCACTTATATTAATGAAAGACAACATAAGACTGATTTACAATTTGGCCAAACACTAGGCCATTCAAACTATTCGCCCAATGCCCATTCTTGCTTAACGTATATATTCTTAACTTTGCCCTTCATTGTCAGGTCATCTGAAGAGTTGGTCAGTTACAAAGCAAATGAAACAAAGAGACACCACCAGAAAAGAAAACTCCTGCCGCTATAACATCAACACTCCCTCTTAGCTAAGGAGGTATCTTTTCAAATATCCATGTCATGGAATCTCTCAACATGACACCCACAATGGCTACACCCATTTGTGAGGAACACAAAATTTATCACGAAGTCTCTCAACGTGATAACGTCATGGAGCCACTCAAACATGATGTTCACCATGGCTACTCCCATGTGTGAAAAGAATCATATGCACAAGTGCTCATCATGGAATCACTCAACGTGATGTCGTCATGGAACCTCTCAACATGACGTCCACCCTGGCTACTCCCATGAGTGGAAAGAGTAACATCTTTGTCTCAGACATGGACAAGGGTTTTCACCTCATATTTCTCCATCTGAGAGAAATATGCATTACAAGGGCTTTCACCTCATATTTCTCTGTCTCAAAGAAATATGCATTTTAGCAAGTAGCAAAAATAACTAATGTTGTGACTCCCTCTCAGCAGAAACCACTGATGCTGAGACTCCCTCTCAACAGGAGCAACATTTTCTACAACACCAAGCTTCTCAAAGGAAATGTCAACTTAAGCAGATGAACCAGGTGACACAACCCAAGAAATTTCGGTCCCTACACCGCTATCACCCTCAAGCTAAACACAATTTCATACTCATGCACAAAATGCTTGCTTAGTCCCTGCTCTGATACCATGTTAATGTTTTTATACCAGGAATGAAAATAAGCAGCAAAAAATAAAAATATAATGAACAATAATACACAACAATTATCCTGGGAAAACCCTCCTCCTTGAGGGAGAAAAACCCAACCACAAAAGATCACTTATATTAATGAAAGACAACAGAAGACTGATTTACAATTTGGCCAAACACTAGGCCATTCAAATTGTTTGCCCAATGCCCGTTCTTCCTTGACATATATATTCTTAACTTGACCCTTCATTGTCAGGTCATCTGAAGAGTTGGTCGGTTACAAAGAAAATGAAATGAAGGGACACCACCGAAAAAGATAACTCTTGCAGCTATAATATCAACAAGGTGATTATTTTCGAAGAGGATCATTTGCGGCATGTCAGATAGCTTCCACAAAGAAGATCTAAGCATCTAAGGTAAGTATTTGATCCTATTCTCGAGTCTTTTTTTTTAGATTTTGATGAATTTTTTCAAGTTTGGGAAGAAATTTTACAAAAAAAAAATCCAATTTTTTTTCAAGAAATAAAGAAACAAGTTTAACTCTTTGTTCTAATGTTTTTGTATCTTTATTTTGCACTTGTATGCTTGTATTTCTTAGTTTTTTTCTAATTTAAATTTATTTAATTTCTTATAATAGCAAGAAATCAGATTGCAAGAATGGTCAATAGTGAAAGTCCAGTGGGAGGGGAAGAAACCGATAAATTCAAAATTGATATAGCATCTCCTTTATGGTGACATACCACAAGAATTTCACAGGTTCCAAGAGGTGGGGCATATATATTTGGAAGTGTAATTATTGTAATACTAAACCAAAAAAAAGCTCATATTCTCGAGTGATACTTCACTTTATGAGCCCTGCCGGTAAAGGGATGGGAATGTATCAAGGCCCAGATAAAAAGGGGTTGTCTCCCACACAAATAGCAGGATTTGTAAGAGAGCAAGAAGAGTTTAATAAATTGATTCTAAGATCAAAACAAAGTGCTTATACTGGTGGAGCCAGAAAAAAAATGTATTTACCCACTTATTCAGTTGCAACCTCCAAACATATATTCTTGCCTATACCAGAAGTGAAAGATGAAGATGAAGTACAAATTACCACCTGCAAAAGAGGTCTATTGGACAAGGCATTTAAAATAGAGGCAAGAGACATTGTTGAACAAAAAATTACACGTTGCCTCTATGTCAACGGTCTTCCTTTCAACTTGATGAGATTACCATATTGGTGGGAAATGGTGTCAACAATCAATAGTGCACCGGCTGGTTTCACAATACCTCGGTTTGAAAAGGTGCGTACCACCTTGTTGCAAAGACAGAGAAATGCTATAGAGACCTCCCTTCAACCAATTAGAGATTCTTGGATTGAATCAGATGTTTCTATTGTTTCTGATAGATGAAAAGATACTAGAATCTGTCCATTGATTAATGTTATTGCAGTGTCCCCCAAAGGGGCAATGTTTTTGAGGGCAGTTGATTGTGAAGGGGAAGTGAAAGATGCACAGTTCATTTCCAGAATTCTCATCGAGTCCATCAAGATGGTGGGTAGTGAGAATGTGGTCCAGGTAATCACGGACAATGCAAAAAATTGTAGGGATGCAGGTGCCTTGGTTGAGGGCCGATATGAGCACATTTTTTGGCCACCATGCACCGTACACTCCCTCAACTTAATGATGCAACAAATTGGCACTCAAATAGAGTGGGTGAAACAAATATACGAAGAGGCTGAGGAGATCCAAATGTTTGTGACGAACCATCAAATGTCACAATCAATATTCAGATCTTTCTCGAGATTGGAGTTGTTGAAGGTAAATACTAGATTTTAATTTATTTATTTAATTTTATTTGTCATGTTCATTTATCAATTTCTATATAAACTTGCTTAATATTTAATATTTTTTTGATGTGTTATTTACATATTGATATTGTTATTAACTTAGGTTGTTGAGACCCGATTTGCATCTCATACTATTGTTATGAGACGGCTTTCCAAGGAATGAGAGGCATTGAGTCAAATGGCTATTTGCAACAAATGGGGTGTATGGAAGGCTTCACATTCAGAGAGGGCCCAAAAGGTCAAATCATTGGTCTTGGATGATAGTTGGTGGGCTAGCATGGAATATATATTGGAATTCCGAACCTATCATGATTATGCTCCGATTTGCTGATACAGATGCACCTTGTTTGGGGGACGTCTATGATGGCATGGACACAATGGTAGAGAAAGTAAAATTGGCAATAAAAAAACATGAGGATGACCCCGTAGAATGTGAAACATTATGCAATAAGGTGGAATCAATCATTCATCATCGTTGGGAAAAGATGACCCACCCCATTGCACATCCTTGCATATGCCCTATCTCCAAGGTACTATAGCAAGAAAGTAATTTCTATGCCAGGGTGATTAGCACCATATAGAGAAGAAGTTGCTAATGGGTACAAGTGAGCATTTACTAGACTCTTCCAAGATGAAGAAGTGCAGAAAGAAGTTAGGAAAGAATTTGGCTTGTTTGCCTTAGGAAGAAGTCATACTCCAACAACTATTAATGACCAATATGACATGGAAGCTATCACATGGTGGTACCTCCATGGTCAAAATTTTGGGTACCTCCAACCTCTTGCAATCAAGATCCTCTCACAAGTTTTTTTTAATTTTTTTTACCACTTGTATCCTACAATTTAGTACTTAATATTCTTTAATTTACTTTGCATTTTTATTTTTTATTTTGTGAAAACTATCCAGGTTGCAAGTTCTTCTGCCACTGAACGGAATTAGAGTACATACTCCTTTATCCACTCAATGAAGCGTAACCGGTTGGGTTCAAAAAAAGCTAAAGACTTGGTTTATATTCATTCCAACTTGCGTCTTTTGTCACGTAAGGAGGAACACTACAAGGATGTGGCAGTGAAGCTTTGGGATGCAGCCCTTGAATGTGCCAACTTGGATGCAACCATTGAGGATCTTACTAGACTCACTACAGCTTATGATGATGATGATTACATCCCTACACATGGTGCATTTAGTGCGAGTGGAACCGCTTTGGGTTCAAATGATCCTGAACTTGCAACAGTTGAAGATGAAAATCCAATAGATGATTTTTTTGATAATTCTTTTGATGATTGATGAATCATGAACTACATTTTGTAATTGTAATGATTTTCTCATTTTCATTGGAATTGTAAACATAGACATATATGATATGGCTTATTTGAATATTTGTGAACTATCAATTGGCATTTAATATTTATCTTTGGCATTTGGCATTGATCAATGATGAAGTATCGTACTATCAAATGATTTGATTTTGTATATATCTTTAAATTTTTTCTATATATACAAATTTATAATATATATATATATACACGTACCCAAACGCATCCAAAACCCCAAAAAAAAATTCACGTATCCACTTACCGAGTTCTCGTACCCGCATGCAAATTCGAACTGGTAACTTAGCAATGATGAAATTAAAATATAAATAGATTAATAATAATATAATTGCAAGTTAATTAACTTAATGAAAGGTCGAGAGATACATAATGAAGAGTTGTGACTCCCTCAACATAAGATATAAAAGGGAGAGTTCATTTGAAAGGGGATATGGAGGAAGGAAGAAAGATGAGAGCATAGGAATTAAAGGAGGATTAATAAAAGAAGAAAGGAATGTGAAGAAAATAAGGAAATGACTCTTTCAAAGGGCAGCAATGAAATGTTGCAACGCTTTCAAAGGGGTGTGTAATTATGAAGGGTCGTGACACTTCAAAAGGGTTGTAATTGTGAAGGGTGTGACTCTTTCAAAGAGGGTCAATTATGAAGGTTTGTGACTCTTTCAAAAGGCAAAAATGTTGAAGGGTTGTGACTCTTTCAAAGGGTGGTAATTGTGAAAGGTTGTGACCATTGCAAAGGGGCGGACACTATGAAGAGGTGTGACTCTCCCCCACATTGGAAGATATAAAGGGGAGAAGGTTTCATTTAAGGAGGACATCCAAGGGAGATCAATTTGGGGAATAATATATTATTCTCAAAGGCAACAATGAAAAGTGGTGACTCAATCCTTATGAAAGGTGGTGACCCTTCCACCAATAAAGGAGGATTCATTCCAAGCATTGAAAGGGAGACATTGTGCTGTGAATCAAAGGGATAAATAAACAATACTCAATCAGACATCGGTACTCATTAGAAGGCAGATCAGAGTATAAGGCACGAGCAGATCCTTCAGCAATTAGACATGAACAGCAGTAAACAATCAAGTGTTAATCATCCAACAATATATACATTCAATAGTCCCTCCATCAACAAATAAAAGGGATAAATAAACAATACTCAATCAGACATCGGTACTCATTAGAAGGCAGATCAGAGTATAAGGCACGAGCAGATCCTTCAGCAATTAGACATGAACAGCAGTAAACAATCGAGTGTTAATCATCCAACAATATATACATTCAATAGTCCCTCCATCAACAAATAAAATCATCAAAGATTATTTAAGAAATCAGCACAAAGAGGACACAATAGGACAAAGATCCATTCATAGAGATTGATTAGCATTTACATCCAAGAAATTATTTTCTGATCAACAAATACATTTACATTCAGCCATCTTCAGCATCCTTCCTTCTTACAATTAATTGTGGTACAATTATATCTATGCGCATATAAATAATAGATGATGCTTAAATCAAAATAAATGTTCATAGTAGAATATAGGATGTGCTTGATTGTCTACAACCCATCTAGTAGGAAGGGCCTAAGGTGTAAGAGAAGGGTGAAGGGCCTAAGGTGTAAGAGAAGGGTCGCGAAGGGCTAGTGAGGAGGTTGTCCTGGTAGGACCGTTGCGACCTAGGACAAGAAGGCACTCACTAAGTCAAGTCACCCCTTACAGCCTCCACCCGACTTCACAAGATGGCAATAGAGAATACTTAAGCATATTGTCTGAAACCCACCTTGAAAGAAAAAGGGCCTGAGGTGTAAGAGAAGGATCGCGAGGTAATAGTGAGGTCATCCTAATAGAGCCATTGCGGCCTAGGACAACAAAGCACTCATTAAGTCAAGTCACCCCCTTACAGCCTCCCCGTAATTCCACAAGGTGGCAACTATTTGTAGGGAGATGAGAAATGATCAGGGAAAGCAAATACAAACCACCAAGCAAGAAAGTTGTAGTAGACATCCACTTTTAGGCTTGATGTAGAAATGGCTTCGGGCGGAATCATCATGTCTCTTGCCCCAATATCTTTGTAATCTAAGTATATAATACGGCTAGACTAACCCCAATGATTATATATATATATATATATATATATATATATATATATATATATATATATATCTGTGTGTGTGTGTGTCAAAAGTTTGTTAGTAAACCCCCATCATTATAGAAGGGAGGTGTAAAAGAGAGAGGAATCATGAGGATTGTCATCTAGGCAAGGACCTCGGGTGGATGTCTACATTGCCTGCCACCAGGACCAAGAAGGCCAAAGTTCTGCTCTTGGACTTAGATAGGACAATCAAGGATCCTCCATTACAACCTTCTCTCTGACTCTATAATGATGGCTACCAAGTCTTAGGAGATGACATATGGATAGGTAAAGTAGATACAAGCACTCCATTAGGCAGGGACCCTGGATGGATGATTATGTTGCCTGCCACCGGGGCCAAGAAGGCCAAACTTCCACTCTTGGACTTAGTGTGGGATGGCTTCGAGCGGACCTATCATGCTTCTTCTCTAATGTGTTTGCAATAATGTTATAGATATTCTATGAATCTCATGTGTTTTGGACTAACCCTAATAATAGTTACACATGCATATATTTTATACAACTGTACATGTTTCTTATGTTATGATTGCAGGATAAATCCACAATTGGACTATTTGAGGATATATTTTACTTAGCAAGATGTAACCCTAACCTTAATTTTTTGTCACTGAGATTTCTAAGGCAAATTTGGGGACAGACTAGGAAGGGGACCTCACAGGATGCATGTCCTCTAAGCGGTTGAGCCATAGACTAGTAGTTTTTGTTTTGATATTTGTTTGGAACATTTGATGTAATAGATTTCATATTCCATGAGTTTTGCATGCATTTGACAATATTTATATATCTAAGTGTGATATTTCCTTAAGCTACAATTTGCACTTATACTTGTGTGGTTCATGTATACTTGTGTATGTGATCAAATTAGCTTCTATTTGATGGCGTTATTGTGTCTTTAAGGGTTATTTAATAAGAGTGCATGAAATAAATTTTAAATCCTTAAAAATCTCTAAATTTCTTGATTTTTCACTTTGCCAAGTCTACGCCGAGTTTTTTCGCAAAGTCCCAAGTTTCAAGTCAAGTCACCCTCGCTGAGTCCGTGACGAGCCTGAGGCTTGGAACTATGATGTATGCATATAAATGTGTGTGCATGTACATGTATATACTATATAATATATCTGTGTGCATATACTATATACATATATACACACACGCACACAAATATATATGTATATACGTAATGACCCTGATTTGGCCTCAACTTTAAACCATCTAATTTTTATCAATTTCCATGCAAATCATATGTTTGGCATTTTGTCAAACAATTGGCAAGCAAGCTCTGATACCACTGTAAAGAGCCCAACTTGGCTCTGCTATGAATTAATAGATTTTGCAACCACAAAATAAGCCTGCCTGGCTCACCTCTATAAACTCTAACCAAATTTACTCCACAAGATCATGTAACAACACTTCTCTTTTGAAACAAATATGAAACTTCCCTTTTTAAAATATTTTTTCAATATTTAAATCAAACAACAATTCTCCAGGAAAGATTTAATTCATTGAAGTAGTTACAAAACTATGTCAAATAATATGGCGTTACAATTCTTTGAACAATCAGCAACCATTAAGTAGAGTAATTGTAACAACGCCAATTCTTTGAACAATCAGAACCCATTAAGTAGAGTAATTGTGAAATGCTACCTCATATAATTTGGATTAATGTTGGCCGCACTGTTTCAGCACCATCTGCTGCATCCAACCAACACTTCTAATTCGTTTCCTTCCCCACGCTGAAAGTGCAAGGCGGCTAGTGGTATTACGGTAGCTTGCAACTATGAAGGAAGACGCCCAAAGCAGACTTCCGACTCCTCAACTCCCACCCACGATATGATGATCACTGACTTTCAACCGCAGCCTCTTCTTGATATCCGTAACCACGAGAACAATGCATAAACTCAAACAGCAATTACCCTTAATACAATTCACCAACATTGCTGGTTGGTTCAAAGCACAGCAAATCTGAGATTATACGTTCTTAGCCAGCATAAATCACTAAACCCTCAATTTCTTCCTTGCAGCCAGAATTTGTAAATTGACCTCCAACAATAAGATTCAATTCACAGCCAAGAAACTCTTAAATCGAATTTTTGGAATGATATTATTCCACCACTCCAGCAAATAAAATTGACCTCTTTTGCAGGCCCCAGTTCAAATGAATTCAATCCAGCAATTAACTGCACCCGCAGTGTGCCAATTAATTATCAAAATTCTCCAAATCCGTAGACAAAACTTTCAGAATTACTTCTTCCTTTGGTAATAGGCAGATAGTATGGAAGAAGAAGGATTGGTTATACTTCAGCAACCAATTAGATATTAACTTCAGAAGAATCAATCTTCTAGAAGCCAATTTGACCCTTATACTTCAGCAAGGGCACAGATCAGAACTTCTCCTCAGAGAAAACAAACCAAATATAATATAATCAATCGATAGTGAATGAATGCCTTGCCTATTGCTTTTA
>MU225139.1:123266-134282 GCA_018584345.1 Thuja plicata | reverse complement strand
TACTTTCTAATATGCCATGCCTCAATGAATAATGATCAAGAAATATATATATCATATAATGGCATCTTTCTTGATAAGGTCAAGTGTAACAGGTGTCAAAATATAATCAGTCTGTATTTCTAAAATGCTTTGCCTCCTGTCCCACTACCCCTAACCCCACCCATCTAACAGTGGGGGTGAGGATGAAGATTTGGATTAGGGTGGGGATGGGGGTTTGGGTTGGGGTTGGGTTGGGAATTGGGAGTTGGGAGTTGGTTTAGTGTGATCTAACCAATCCATCCAGCTATCGAAGTGCAAAGCTTCTGAATACGGCCCTAGCACCCAGACCAAATATAACGGTTTCCATAACAGTTCAACAGGAAAACAAATAACATTTCTGAAATTTATCTTTTGCAGCATCGGCCCATAACAAGAGTAAAACCCAGCATCTATGCGTACATCAGACAACATCCTAAGCAGAAGCGTAAACATGGGAATAGTAGTATAAATAATGAAACATGCATCAAAATCCACCAAACTGGTGGCTATTTGAAGCATCCGTTTAGTCCTGCAAGGCCTGGCAATTGCTCAACAGAAGCTTGCATTTTACTGCAGCAGCACTCATCTTATCGCAGTTATTCGCCAGCTTGATTATCAATGTGTGCTTGCTTGAGCCAACATTCCAAACAATAGAACCCCCAGCAGCTTCAGACAAGAAGTGGAATTTACCACAACCACAAAAATTAAAACAATACCAAACATTTTTGGAACTCAAAATTGGTATCCAACAGAAATACTTCCAGTACATCTCACTCCTCTTCCCAGCTCCTCTCAGGTGCCTCCAGAGGTCATCTAACTTCCTTTCCAACTGATTGAGAATGACCTTCAAATTCAGCTGTTTAGGATTTGCAATACAAGAAAATTCTTCCGCAAGCACAGAGCTATGTAGTAGGTAGCTAAACTAAATTAATTTAACATGCCATGTTATAAAAAGAATTATGATCCTTTATGTTGCCCAAGTCAACCAGGTCCACCCATCCAAGATGTCCCCTACCTTCCACTCTAAGGTTCTCCCCACATTCTGCCCACTTTGAATGGCAGCAGCCCGTCTGGATTTGAAACTTACTTGATGTTCTTGAAGCCAGGCTTCTCCTTTATGTGGCCCAATGAATAATACTTCTTTGAATAGATCGCTCCGCCAACACTTTCTTTGGCCATGTCAAACAGAATAATCATAATTTTGTAATATTGCTATCTGGATTCAACTGTGTAGTTTTCGAGTCAAACTCATTGACCTATATTTCATGAGTAGTTGTTCACAAGGACCCATCCCTTCCCTCATGAGAATGAATCAATCACTTAGCACTCATTGCATCTAGGCGATGCTCAAAGAGGTGAAGCATCAGACCTTCCTAGAAGTCAACCATCCAATTATTGAGTTGACCCATCCCAGTATTGCTCCAACTCAAGCACGCTTAATTATAGATTTTCCTCCAAGGTTAAGCACACTTAATTTGCTACCATAATTTTAACAACCCTATACTCATCAAGAGAGAACAATGAATCGTCAAGAGAGAACAATGAAGGAGAAAGATCACTTTTTAAGAGCCCACGTGAAAAAAATAATAAATAGAAGACGCGTGAATGTGAATGATTAGTATCACACTAAGTAAGAAGTTATCATGCAAACATCAGTACAACAGATTGGTATGAGCTTCTTCGCTTACTTGAGTGATCTGGGGATGCTCTCTGTAGCAGAATATGCCTGGCGTCAAAACAAGTGTGTCAACCTTTAACATTATAATCAAGATTTGAAGCAATTCACAGAAGGTTTCTTTAATCAAGCTTTTTATTTATTCAATTGCAAGTGTTCATAAAGAGTATAACACCCAACGTCAAAGGTGCAATCAGGGTTCAATATCATCACATAAGTTTGATCAGTTCATCAAAACAACGAAGCAGATTTGCTGTTGCTGCTCAATGCTTATGCAAATTTCGTTTCAATGGACGTCAGTTCAAATTCTATAGTTTCGCATCTCTTGCCAATGTTCCCCTGAATCCTAAAAACATGATTGAACAAGTACCTGACATTTTGCTTCCAAATTAATTCAACAAACTACGGTATGCGTCTAATGCTTCTACTCGAGTGTATAATTTATCATTCAGTGCCCGTTAATCTAAATTCCACGGCCTCCATCCTCTTGAAGATACACCCCAAACCCTACACCCGTGTTTGACCAAGTCCTTAAAAACAAAAATATTCCATGTTACAATTATCGAAGAGTAGCAATAAGTAAATAGTTGAAAATGCAACCTGGTGGACGTGCAGACAAGTCTTCTGTCCAGCAAGAGTAGAGCCATATATTCTTATTACCGGAACCTCTGCAATCACTTCCCCTGCGCAAGAATCATACACATTCCCTTTAAAATATTGCACAGGAATATCCAATATAAGGCACTGATTAACCAACATGTTTAGAACTGAATTTAAATTATGAGTTTGCATTGCCTTGAAATGGGTTGTAGCAGACATCCACTTCTGGAATGGGAGGAGACATGTAATAGTCCATACATACTATTCTCATGCTAAATGTTGGAGCCATTACTCAATTCTCAATGTCAATGCCGCCTGATTAAAGGTTAACTCGTTACATATTACTCATTCAAGTCGGCAAAGCTTCCCGCACAATTTTCCATCGCTTTCCTAGAATGTACAGATGTCCTGCACAAATAACGACTAAATTGGTGGATCTTGCTTTGATAAACAATTATGTTTACGTGGGAGTTACTGCCCTCGTCAGACTTATGCATCTGCCAAGTGAACAAATCTGATTGGTTCTTTTTTTCTAATTAGATAACATACAAATGCTCAATGTCTGTACCATTTACGTTTGTATTTTTTAAAAAAAAACTAGCAATGGCACCTTAGTGTCCAATGGGTACACTGTATTTATTTAAAGGGGAATTGGGATTTATTCATTTATTGTCGTGGATAATTGCATTTTAAATTATTGTTGTATATAGAAACTTTTTTGAAGTGGAATAAATTTGTTGAATGTTTTGTTTTAATTTTCATGTTCAAAATTATTTGTTCTAACATACTTAAATATGTTAAATTTTAATAATCTATGGATTCTATTTTTTTAAATATATTTTCAATTATTGTTTGATTATATGAACTTTTTGTATTTTCCTAATTTAATTATGTATGAGAAGTTAGAAATTTTAAAAATATAGACATAATATTTATTATTTTGTATGTAGTACATTAATTTAAGTATTTTATGAAGATAAATTTGATGTTTTGTATTTTTTTAAAGTATTGATTGTAACATATATAGAAATAGATGTATTGAAATGGTTTCACAATTTCATCATTAAACAATATTCTTGTATTTGCAATAGTTTCATATATAGAAATAGATGCTAAAAAACACACACAATCAAAGCCATAAATTCAGCTCTAAATATTATTGTACCTCATTGGTAGAGTGGAGTTGGGAATCCTAAATTGTATACATTTGAGCCAAATTTGTATTTGCAAAGCAAATATCATAAACTTTGCTTACAATGGAATTTTACAAATAATACATGTATTGTTTTCATCAACTTTGCATTTGTTCAATTATATCACTAAATAATATTCTTCCACCTCATTGGTAGAGTAGAGTTAGAAGTCCAAAGAGAGCCAATTTTGTATTTGTAGAGCGAATAACATAAACACTGCAAAAAATGGAATTTTTCAATCAATACATTGTATTTTTTTTATCATTTTTGAATTTGTAACTTTGAATCTGAAATGAAATAAACAACAAATTAAATTATGGAATAGACTTGTGGTGCTTACATTTAATTTGTTTTTGTTGGAGTAGTATTTGATAATGTTGTCAAACGTGGCTCATCTTCTTTTCAGCAAGCAACAAATGGGTTTTGTTGCATGTGTGCATATCTTTCAAATGTGAATATCGGCTAAATGTGAAGGCTTGCAGTTCACGAACTCTTGAAATTGATGTGAATGTTAGTCATTGTTTGTCAATGTTGTCATGGTCGATTGTTGCTTTGAAGTGTAAGGGCTTATGATTTGTGTATTGTTAATGCCCATGCCATTTTTAGTGGTATTTGACTGTGGATGTTGCGACTTATTGGGAGTACTAGAATATATTTTGGGTTCATATTGTCTCGTGATGGGCCCATGTAGTTTTTAAATTCAACAACAGTAAACAAAGGAACCTAAGGTGGTTTTTCACCATCTTTGTATATTCCAATAAATTAATCCAAACACTTATTACCACAATTATAAGCCTCTAGTTATCTTCAGTCCTACAAGATGAATGCCTTGAAATAATCTCAACAAATAAGTACTGCTTGGAGTTCACTGTTAAACCTTATTGTTACTGTTTACCGGTTAGCAGTCTATCATGAACCGAAATACAGTAAATTACTTAGTGTATACCGATCAATCCATATTAGTTATGTGTAATGAAAAACACTAAAGTAATGACTCATAAACACATTTGACACATGGATTTTTAACGTGGAAACCCTGTTAAGGGAAAAACCACTTGGGACCGGTAAACCAAAATTTTCACTCTTCTGAAGTGATCTCAGTGAAGAGCCAACCCTGATAAAGGTTACAAATACACAATTAGGTGTGACCTTGTTAGAGGATTTAAATAGAATAGTTTGTCACTTGATATCTGGCATCTCTATGCTATCTTTATGACCAAACCCTGTGTAGTTTGTCACTTGATATCTGGCATCTTTATGCTATCTTCATGACCAAACCTTTTGATACTCCTTAGGATGTATCTCAATATATAAAGGATTGTTAAGTCCTGCTCGGTTAAGAGACTTTCTGATCCAATGGTTAAACTGAAACACTAAATGATATGTTCACATATACAACTGTACTGTGCAGATTTTCATATCTCTTGTAAGTTCATAATACCTTTCTGGTCAATGTATCTTTTCAATACCTTTGCTCCACTTCTTTATGCTCAGTGATGTTGTACTTCTTTGTTGCTCGGTGTCTACAAAATTAGCTATGTTCTTCAGCTTGATTGATCAAGTCTAATTGAAGACTTCTTTCGTCATTAGTTTCTCTTCAGCATCCTCTTCTCTATCCACCCCCTAATTCATAATGAATTAGCTTGTCTCTTTATAGACATGATTTCATCATTTCTAGGTCCTTGACTTTCTTTTTCTTGGCGTGATCCGCATATCTAGCCAATCTTGCTTTAAAACTATACTTCAATTTTATCTCGTAGATTTCTCTTTGACAACTGGAATAAAACAACTTTAAACTCTTGCTTATTTATGAATTTTAACTTGTCGATGAAAACAATGTTAACAACCAGTTAACTCCTTCTTTAGCTCTAGCCAGCTAAGTCTTTTGTCATTTCTTAACTTTAGTTCTTTTCGGTGTTTTAACTCTTTGTAAGCTCGGTCAACACTTCAGTTTTCCTCGGGCATCTCTGTCCGTCAGGGTTGTCTGTCCGTCAAGTTACACTGTGAAGTTCTGCTTGGGTTACTTTGGTTTTGCTCATCGGTAATGTTTGCTCGGGTTTCTTGCTCGGGTGTCACTGTGACTTTCCTCTCGGGTTTCTCTGTTCGTCGGGGTGCACTGGCCGTCCATGTTTGTTGTCACTTAGTGCATACTGAACTTTTATGCATTACTGAAAGTGTAACCTTTATCTCTTTCGTTCTCTAAAGTCTTTGACACTATGTATATAACCAATCAGATTATATCAAGTTGACATCAATGACAATACAATACATTAACTAATTTAATGTCTTGCATTAACTTTCTACAGCTCGGTGATCATCAACTTAACATTTTCAAACATTCAATCAGTTATATTTCATCACTACATTCTAATCCTTGCATTCTGAAGGAGCAAGAAAAGTTAATAGAGAAAACAAGAAGTTTATAGGTTGAAAAAAATTATGAATGTATAAGTAACTAAACAAACCAAAGAACATGACTAGCCAATGCATAGTGAAGTTTACCATCATTTTTTATGAGATAATCAAACGCACACCTCAATCTTCTATATATATCATATATGTATCCAACTGTACTTACAATCCACATATAAAACTAAGTTTATTGGCTCAAACAAATAAAGAAGAAAACTGTAATTAATGTATTGAACGTAAGTGTAATGAACATGGAAAACCTTGCAGTGAGTTGCACTTACCTACTGAAGTGTGCCTAAAGGGTCATCTCTTTACTTGAGGGTTTTCAATATTGCAACATGATCAACAGTAATAATATTCCAAAGTTCTTTTGTCTTTGGTTTTCCTTGGTGTTTCAACAACTTAACATTGGCTGTTATAACAAGGTGTGAATACATGAGAATGGTTTTGTGCTTCTCATAGTCTTCAAACATAGGAATGCCATTATTTCTAATCATGTATGTGTGCAACCATGTTCCCGCAACAACATGTGAACCTATTGGATATGTGAACATATCATCATCTATCATCGTTTGTGCAAGCTTTTGTTTTCCTCGTACACAATGTGCTAACCAGTAATATGATCTCTCATCATTCCCCTGTGGTGCAACCAATGCAAAAATATGTCCTTGATGTAGGAGATCTAAAATATGGTCATAGTTAAGTGAACAATCTATGTCATCATTTATTATAGAGAGTGTGACAAATAAAGGAGTTAGATAATGTGGAACCCACGTATCGACCCACTCGCTTGACTCACACTGAAGACACCTCAGAAAAAAACAAGCCAACTCTTGTGTCCAAATGGTTCATGTACTAGCATCTGAGCTTCAAAATGAATGCATTTTTTAATAATCTTTCACTGTTTGATCATCCAACCTATCTCCTATTATGTCCAACTCAACCAACCAAAATAATTTGCGCACTGCTAAATCAAGAGTCCCTCCCGTGACAATGTTGAAGTACACCAATCAACAATAGAATGAGCATCAAGGAGTTATAAACCCAAAATCCTCAATTTCTCCTTAACTAGAGCTCTCTTTAGACATTCACCTGGTCCATCATGCTCCACTTTTCCATGTCTGGTCTAAAATAAGCTTCAAATATGAGGTACACCGAGCTCTCTACATGCATTCTACACAACCAATAAAACATATGAGCATTTTTGAATTGACATGTGCAATTATCTGACCAAATGAGATGTCTATCCATAGCAATATCATTTTCCCATACCCACTCAAAATAACTCTCAAAGAAATTTTTGACATACTTGTGAGAGTGAGATCTATCATCACTCATATAAAAATGGTATTCTTTGATTATCTTCCAGTCATCTTTAGTACTATCAAGGGAATGTCTATTTGTTATGTGCACAAAAATAGCAACATTAATAGAATTGTAATATTGACCTTGCAACTTCTTTTGGGGCTGCAATGTATAATACTTCTCTCCAAAGTCAGCGATTGTGTGTGGTAAATGTGGTCTTCAACTTGATACACCAAACACTTAATAAACCATTAATTCAAGGGTTAGTATCAACAAATTGAAATCAAATCATTATGAAAACTACCCCCAAGAGCAGATTATTGCTTCCTAATTGAAGCGAGTTTGATTCTTGGAGGATTCTCATCAGATTGGCATTTAGAATCAGTGACTAGAAGACTCCAAAATGAAAGGTTCAAGATATGGACAAGATGCATGAACTTGCATAATTTTCCCTCAAAACCATGGAAGAGAAATGCATCAAAACTACTAAGATAAATGCATATTAAGCATGAAATAATCTAAGCAAGCATGCAACTACAAACTAAGGAAATGAAGCTAGGAATTCATATTAGAACCAAAATAGTATTATAACTTTGCTTCTCCAAATTGTCTCCCTTTGAGCAAGGGGAGCTATCCCTTTTATAGGAAATTCCTAAAAATGGATGACCAAGATTGAGCCACTAAGGGCAATTGAGATTTGTTCCACTTCAATCTATGTGGGCTTGATCTGGGTGGAAGGTCATTGATTGGTCAACCTTGTGCTTGTTTGGGGGAGAATGGGACAAATTTGCTAATTATCCCCTTTTAATTGCTTTTATTTGAATTTTGTGTGCTCACACATGTGTGAATGGGTTCATTTAATCAAAAGTCTTTAGGATTTTTAATTAAACTCAATAGTTCAAGAAGTTAAGTGATTTGAGCCTTGATTGAGAATTTGATTCAACAAGTTATGTTTAATTATGCAAGTAAGTTTGATTAAATGCTACCATAATTAGGGTCTAGCAATAAATGCCTTTGATTTAGGATTTTTAAGGCTAATTAATCGAAATAGGGGCCATGGGTTTGCTAGTCCAATTTTAGATGATTACGTTTTCCCCTCTTTGAATTGATGTGTGAGAAACACATTTATTCAAAGAACATTTGATGACAGATCAGGGAAATATCTTGATGTGAAGCGATGAAACTATCCCATAGATCAGAACTGATTCCGAACTTGATTGGAAGAAGATCGATTGAAAATTTGAAGATACCAGCTCCGGACTTGATTGAGTGAAGACTGATAGGGGGATCCAAAGATATCAGCTTTGAACTTGATTGAGCAAAGACTGATTGGGGTATCTGAAGATATCAGCTCCAGACTTGATTGAGTGAAGACTGATACAAAGGTTCAAATATTCAGCTTGATGTGAAGTGATGAAACTGAATATCCATCCCTGTAGCAAAATTCCCAACCTTGGATTGGTTTGAATATCTAATCAACCTGATGTGATGTGATGTGATGAGATGAGATTAATTGCCATTTTATTGATTGTTTGGGATAATTGACTTGATATGGGTCCTGATGAAGCCAATTAATTGATTAAGAGTTGTTATCATATTGATGCGGTGCGATGAAACTGATATGCCCCTATAGATTCAAGGGACTTAATTTGAAGCGATGAAATCACTTGGAAGAATCTTGATTTTATACAGAGCTCTTATGCCCCTAGAGATTAAACTTGTTGATTTGAATCAAATTATTGATATATTGATGTTGCGCCCTCAAAATTGAAATTGAAATAAGGCTAGGGTGACAATCATGATTGCGACAGATTTGAAAGTATCGAATGTACTGAATAGGTGCAGAAGATTCAAATTTGAGCCTGATTTAAGGTCTGGTTTACTAGTGGTGACCAAGAGTTGACTTGGGTTGACCAAGGTTGACTTTCTTGGATTCAAGTAGAGAAATTGTTGATTTATTATATTAAGATTATCTTGAGGAGGAATATTGTGAGGAAAGCGTCAACGATCAACTACATTTGAGTAACAGGTTAATGTGCATTTTTGACAAGCAAAATATTGTCAGCTTTAAATTTCGGTCTTGAAAATGGATTTAGGACTATCCAATTAGCCAAGGGTGTGATTTTTTCATTCATTAGAGAAAGTTGGAAAATTAGGTCAAAACCTATATAAGGGCCAATAGAGTCATTTTCAAATCATTTTCACTTCCTCAGTTCAAAATTTGAAACCTTCTTTGAGAGAAGAAAATGGTGGTCCCTGTGATAAATCATCAATTTGAGAAAATGTGAAGGCATGACTAGCCCCAGAATTATCTGCCTCCAGTGACTAATTGAAAAATTATCTCTTTAATTCCAAATTTGCATGTTTTGAGTAGATTTTCCATGTTTTGAGTTTTTTTTTTCAACCATAGATTGGTTTGTCATACAGGTCGATGAGAAGGATCTTACGACAAACTATCAAAAATTAGTTTGTCCTACCAGACCTTAGGTTTTTTTGTCTAGTGAGGACCCATCATTCGTAGGAGGTCCTTCATACATACCCCTTCTGTCATATGAAGATTATTGTTTTGTTGTATCAAAATGTTTTGTCGTATTGTCCTGATTCCTAGCTCGTTCTAGTCTCCATGTCAGTGTTCCTTTGTTGTAGTTTGTCGTATGGTAAACAACAAGCTTTTTCAATATCTTTAACATAAAATTTTGTCTTATTTGCTGATAAATTTAGATTCCTTGGTATGTTTTTTTAACTTGTCCTACTGTCATGATTTAGATAGTCATCATTTTTATCCTCATGTTGCTCGATTACTAATGGTTTTGCATTGTTTCTCTTTTGCAAGCATAGTTACCAGATATTCAGTTTAGATCCACGTATCCTCTGGCCATGCAATTAGTGAGGAATCATTTAGATGCACAGAGGGGTCATCTTAATGAGTTCATATTCGATTGGCTACTCCAGATGCCAAATATCCGTCTGAACTATGGCTTTCTCACAACCTTGGTAGAGTGGTTCCATAGTGAGCATAATATGTTTCATTTGCCTACCGGGGAGATGACCATCACTACCGAGGATATTTATAAGATTCTTTGGATCTCATTTTCTAGAGAGCGTATGGAGTATGACACAGCTCCACGACTTGGTATTCAGGCCCTTATCCGAGTTTTTCACGATCATACTATTTTGGATCGAGCGATCACCTAGGATGACATGGTGATTCAATATGGTGCATAATATCCTCTTCCTTGCATTGTGGTGGGATTCATTGGGTGTTTCATCATGGTGGATAGGAGTCAACAGGGATATTTCCTTTGTAGTTGGGGTCAAGTTCTAGAGAGACTTGTGGCCAGGCTAGAGCAGTTAGGGTGGGGTCTATAACGCCCCGCCAGGGAACCCAAGAGAGATTAACCTAGAACATGTCACTATGTGTGCTGAATAATTTTTTTTTTAAAGTTAACATAAAGAAACATACATTCATGCGGAAGCGATTACCATTTATACACATGTCTTACACTCACATAGATTTCACAACTCAAGGGTCCCATGACATTGAATTACTTAGAGAAAAACACAACTAACAATATAACAAAAGATTCCATCTAATTAAACATAACAAATACCACTTACATAACCATAATTACAAACCTCCTGGATAACCATGAAACTACCATAACTCACATCCACTGCACATGTCACAGGGTATGTAGTAATCACTCTAAACTACTTACTATTACAATTTCCAGATTAGGTATCACATGCGATACTCTAATACAAGATTTACAATAATGAAATTACATAATAAATGATGAAGGAACATAAAGA
>MU225139.1:102213-117853 GCA_018584345.1 Thuja plicata | reverse complement strand
TGAGTGGACGTAACAACAACTAGGTACTCTTGGACATCCAACAACAAGGACTTCAACTTCCACCTTGGATTATACCCACACTTGTTACATGACCTATGGCACCTCTAGGGGAACATCCTTATCCCACCAGAAATGAAGTTTTCGATTCATTTCAATGATCCCTACAAGTGGGAACCCTTCTTGCGCAAGTAGTTCATCCCTACATTCCACCTTCCGTCATACACACAACACCTACACCTACGACGGGAGTCCCACCTCTTGATGCCACATCAACACCACAAACAATAACCCCCATCACTACGCAAACACCTCTGCAAGCCATAGTTGCTCCTCCTTCACAAGCAATCCCAACATTCGTTGCAAACTTTCCACCACCACCAAAAGTTAGCACACAACAAACCACCATTCCATCTATTTCTACTCAACCCATTCAAAGTGCTACAACCAGTTCACAACATCAAAGCACCCAAATATCCATGCCTATTCCGCCTTTCTTCACCACAGGCATGCCACCTACCAACGCATATAACCAACCCTTATTTCCGCAAGGGTCCTCTTTTCCCGCTCCACCAGCAATACAACCACAATGAATGCCCACAATTCCACCCCAAACATTGTTCAACCCAAATCCTCCTATATTGCAACCATCCATGAATCCCTTCGCCATACCCCAATTTCCCATCTAACCTGTCCAACAGTAACAACCTATCCAACAACAACAACCTATCCAGCAACAACCTGTCCAACAGCAACAACCTATCCAATAGCAACAATAACAACCTATTCAACAGCAACAACAACCTATCCAACAACAACAACAACCTATCCAACAGCAGCAACCTATCCAACAACAACAGTATCAACCTATCCAATAGCAGCAACCTATCCAACAACAACCTATCCAGCAACAACCTATCTAGCAGCAACTCATCCAACAACAACAAATCACCAACCCATTCATATCCCAAGCACAACAACAACCGATCAACCCCTTCGCAATTACACAACATACTATTCAAACCACACAACAATCGCAACCACAAACGTAGGGGGCAAATCCTTTTGTGGCACAACCAATGCAATAGTTTGCTAGTCCTTTTATCCAACCCATGCAACAACAGCAAACTCTTCCCACCAGTTATATAGCCATGTCATCTTCCACTGCATCACAAACAATTCCCCCTCCACAACAAGTTCTCACTGGGGGCTTTCTACCACAAAGCACCTATATGGGTGCGCAACAAACTCACCCCGCATATTCAACATCGCAACAAATACAAGCCTATTTTCAACAGTTGTAGCAATCTTATCAGACGCCAGTACATCCTCTATTGCAATATTCCACTCAACCCCAATTTCCACCACAACAACCCATATACAGTGACCAACAACCACCCTACCAAACACCACAATATCCCCAACAAAATCCTCCATATTCGCCATTCGATCCTTATCAGGCACAAGGGAATCCTACAATTACAATCAACAATCCTCCCCCGCAATTTAATCATGAATGGGAGGAAATGAAGAATGCTCTCAAAGAGCTAAAAGCTGGGACAAAAGCCAAAACATTCAAGTTTGAAGAAGTATGTCCATATCCGTTTGACCGATACATCACTGCTATACCCTTCCCCAAACACTTTGAGACTCCAAAATTTGATAAATATCAGGGGAAGGGTGATCCTGTGAGCCACGTAAAATAATTCTACATGGCATGCCAAGAAGTGGCCTATAGCGATAACTTTCTTATGAGACTATTTCCCAAGAGCTTAGGAGGCACCGCCCTTGAATGGTTTTACAAAATCCCGTATGGCATAGTCTCTACTTTCGCAGAGTTATCTAAAAACTTTGTGTCCCAATATGCACATAACATTGAAAATGAACTCTCACTCCTTGACCTATGCAATTCCAAACAAAAGGGAGGAGAGAGCTTGGCTGATTATCTTCAGCGCTAGCAAGGGCTTACCACAAGGTTGTCTTACCAACCTCTAGAACAATATCTTATCAATATTTTCATTAACAACCTTCATCCTAAGCTTGCTTATCACATACGCATGAATTGTATACAAACTTATCACGATATCAGGATCAAAGGTATGGATCTTGAACGAGGCCTTGCAGAAGAAGGTATGATTAAACATTACAAAGAATCCCAGCCTAACAAGCATCACAATGACCGATCACGATACTGGAACAAGAACAAGAATGTGATCATAGACGGTGCCACTGATACCAAACATGTTCAGGTGGTGGTAGCTAGTTCTAATGTGCCAACCCAAACTTATCAACAAACTCCAGTAATGTATCCACAATCTCCTCACATGTATCAGCAACCCGCTCTCACGTATCCTCAACCACAGTATCAGCAAAACATGTGCCCTCAAGGCGTGCCCATATATCCTCCTCTAGGGACAGTTCATCAACACAACTATCAAGGTCCTATGAATCATACAAATTCTATCTCGGTCCCTCACGGACAACAAAGACCTCGCACTTCAAATGCACCACAATGCACTTTTACCCCTCTGGGTGAACCTATCAATGTCATCTTTCGCAAGTTGGTCCAAGCAAACCAAGTCATATATCCTAAAACACAGCCATTTGATGACTCAGCTCCTAAGCCTGCTTGGTATAAAGACAACGAGTACTGTGAATACCACCGTATTAAGGGACATACCACTCTTAAATGCATGAAATTGAAACATTATATCCAAGATCTCATTGACCGTAAAGAGATCAAAGTGGATTCCCCTGCTCAATCATCGCCAAATGCAGGCCTAAAAATTTATCAGAATGCATTCCCTAAACACACTTCCGGTATAGGTCCAGGCAATCCTACTCTGTCCTCTAATCAAGGAAAGGGTAAACAAGTATAAAATGCTGATAGAAAAGATTATACCAATGCTTATATCAATTATGATAATCTCATCGGCTGCATATCCCAAGTTCAGTCCTCCGTCAATGTCATCCATGTCAGAGGTGCTGATAACCAATGCATAATCACCACTCGAAGAGGTAGGATAACAGCTGCAGGTGCTAGTTCCGCCCCATCTGTCGGGACCCAATATAACATTTTGGAACACCTAGGGAATAATCAGCCCAAATTTCCATTCTGGATCTTCTCCGTATGTCACCCACATATTAAGAGATCCTCAATAAAACCTTGCAAGAATCCCATGTTCCCAGCGATATCAACCTCACTGAGTTTCAAAACCTTGTCGGACACCTATCTACATCCTGTGGGGTCTCCTTTAGACCAACAGATATCCCCTCCGATGAAACTGATCACAATCTCCCACTCTGTATTGCTGTCATGGTTAAAAATTTTGCCATCAAATGGGTCATGATAGATAATGGATCGACCCTAAATCTGTGTACTCTGAAATTCATAAAACAATTGGGCTGCACTAAAGCTGATATCACAAATGAGGTCATCATAATAAAATCATATGAAAACCTAGAGCGTACTTCTAAAGGCACCATTATCTTACCCATCCAAGTGGGTCTGGTTATCCAAGAAACATTATGTCATGTTGTTGATCTTGACCTTCCTTATAACATCCTCCTCGGACGCCCATGGATTCATTCCATGCAATCCATCCCATCCACCTACCATCAATGTATCAAATTCCCATACAAAGGCACTGAGGTCACCATCCACGTAGATCTTAAGCCCTTCGCATATTGCAATGCATTGGAGGCATCCTTTCCACACTCCACTCAATGTCCCGGGATTGATATTGGATCCTCTGTCGCCAGCTCATCTCAAACCCATTCAGATACAGAGACAATCCTCTCCTCCACCTTATCCACAGTCAAGATCAACAATAGAGGATGTGGTGAGTACACTTTATTTGATACCTTTGCAGTTGGAGCACTGCCTGTTGGTCCGCACACTCAAGGTCGTCAGCCTAATTTAAGTAAAACAAAATCAGAAACAACCAGGATACTACAATTTGGTCCTACCACTTTTGTATCACAAGGTACTTCGGTTAGCCAGGAAATGGAACCAAACATCAATCAATGGATATATAAGGATCCACCACCCCAGGACACAACTTGGCTCAATTATTTCAAAGATAAATAGCCCACAACACATAAATTGGTGACAGAAAAATGGAATTATCAAGGGGGTGGCCTTGGTTATAAAGAACAAGGAATGAAAGATCCCATTGTACCTGCTCAATTAGAAAAGTACCTAGGTCTTGGTATGGGCTCTGACACGACTGGGGGCACCAACGAATTCATCAATTATTCCTCTTGTCAACCCCTTGGCGAAATCGTTGACATCGAAGACATCCCGGAAGAGAAAATTGTGAGAGCCTATGACGATGTTTTTGATGATGAAACCTTCCTAGGTAATGTTGTCTTGCAGCAACTTTCCATCATCTTCATTGACCTTCCCCTCCGCCATCCTGAACTCATAGACTGGGACCAACCAAGTGTCGTACACGTTGACGAGTTCCAAAGTGAGGATGCGCTCCTAAGCTTTATGGGAGCAATCAAGCAAAGCAGTGACTGGGGGCAGCACTCAGCATATGTCTACAAGCTAGACCCAAAGGCATACTTTGGGGAAGAGGAGAACTTTAGCTGCAAAAGTGATATAGAAAATAAAAATAAAAAAGAAAAAAATCGATCTTCTAGTGAAAACCCCTCTGGAGCGCTATTTGATCATAAAAAAGTAAAAACAAAGGGTGTATCCCCTGGTGAAAACCTCTCTGAGGTGCCAGAGGATGAAGATTATCCTCTTCCTCTTATCCGAGATTATAGGCCTGAACAGTCATCAATCCTCATTGAGGAAACAAAACCTGTTAACCTGGGTACCAAGGAAAATCCTGCCATCACATATATAGCAGTGTCTTTGTCTGAAGCAGAAGAAAGTGATCTTATCACTTTATTAAAATAATCTATCAACAAGTTTGCATGGTCTTATTCTCACATGCTAGGGTTGGATCCCAACTTGGTGACTCACCATCTAGCAGTGGACCCCAACATCAAACCTGTTAAACAAAAGCTCAGTAAGATGCATCCTAAAGTGGCACTAATTGTCAAAGCAGAGCTAGAAAAATTGCTCCATGCCAAGATCATTCGACCCATTAACTACTCTGATTGGATTTCTAATATGGTGCCCGTTGCTAAGCCAGATAAATCAATCAGAATATGCATAGATTTTAGAGACCTCAATAAGGCATGTCCCAAGGACGATTTCCCTTTGCCAAATATAGACATGATTGTCGATCTCACAGCAGGACATGAGATGTTGTCACTCGTGGATGGATTTTTCGGATATAATCAGATCCGCATTGCAGAAGAAGATCAACATAAGACAACATTCATGACCCCTTGGGGCACCTTCTATTATAACATGATGCCTTTTGGCTTAAAGAACGTAGGGGCAACCTATCAGAGAGCAATGACTGTCATTTTTCATGATATGATCCACAAGTTCCTTGAAGACTATGTGGACGACATCTTTGCAAAATCAGTAAAAAGGGAAGACCACCTGGACATTCTAGAATGTGTCTTTGATAGAATTGGACACTACTACTTAATGCTCAATCCTAAGAAATGTGTCTTTGGAGTCACATCAGGGAAACTCCTAGGGTTCATTGTATCAATACGAGGCATTGAAATTGACCCAAAGAAAGTAAAAGCTATCATGGAGATGCCTCCACCAAAAACACTTTGACAACTATGCAGCCTCCAAGGAAAGCTACAATATGTGTGCTGCTTCATCTCTCAACTAGCAGATAAGTGCCAACCATTCACTCATCTCCTATGCAAAGACAACACATTCAAGTGGGATCCTTAGTGTCAGAAGAGCTTTGACAAGATCAAAGAATACTTGGCCAATCCACCCATCTTGGTACCTCCTGTACGTAGTCGCCCGCTCATCTTATACATTTCTACTACCACTACAACACTAGGGGCACTCCTTGTGCAACTGAATGATGAAGGCAAAGAAAGGGCCATATATTATATCAGTCAAACTTTGGTGGGTTATGAGCTCAATTATTCTCCTATGGAAAAAGCATGTCTGGCAGTGGTCTTCGCCACTCAAAAACTTCGCCACTACATGCTTAGTCACACAACAAAGCTCATTTCAAAGGTGGATCCTCTCAAATATCTACTCTCCAAGACTACACTTACCGGTCGAATGGCCAAATGGGTTATGCTGCTAAGTGAATTTGATATCTAGTATGTTGACAAAAAAGCCATCAAAGGGCAAGTCATTGTCGATCAGCTAGCTGAAGCACCATTGGTGGATGCATATCCTTTGGTCACAAAATTTCTAGATGAGCACTTATACATGGTCGAAGAACAACCAACATGGCAACTCTACTTTGATGGGTCCTACACAACTCGTGGCGCAGGGGCAGGAATACTTTTTGTCACACCTCAAGGTGACTACATTCCCATGTCCTTCAAATTGGGATTTTCCTTCACAAACAACATTGCAAAATATGAGGCGCTAGTTGTAGGACTCCGCATGGCCATATAATGGAACATCATAGACATCCAGGTTTTTGGTGATTCCCAACTCATCATCAAACAAGTCCTAGATGAGTATCAAACCAAAGATGATATGTTGACACCATATAAGCAGATGGTTGACAAGTTGAAAGAACACTTCCTCCACTTGCAGATAACACAGGTACCACACCTACAAAACAAAGTTGTTGATGCAATGGCCACAATTGGAACCCTTCTTGAGATTCCTAACGAATCTACACAATATAAATTCTTAGTCGAGCAACTATATGCTCCCGCTTATGAGAATGATGAATCAAATCGTGTATGTGTCTTGGTTGGTCCCTAGTCCCCGTGGTACCAGGACATCCAAGCCTACCTACAAAATGGTATCATATCTCCTCATCTCACTGCCAACCAATGCCAAAATTTTATCTGAAGAGCATCTCGTTATACCCTCGTAACCAATACCCTATATTGTAGAGGCTATCACAATGTGCTCTCCAGATGTTTAGACAAAAATAAAGCCGCCCAGGCTTTACAAGAAGTACATGCTGGAATCTGCGGTGCCCACACGAGTGGCATGGTCCTAGCCAAGCAACTTCTATGAACATGATACTACTGGCCTACAATAGAACATGATTCTTGTGAGTTTGTCAAAAAGTGCCTCCCTTGTCAACAACATGCTAATCTGAACCATGCTCCTACTCAGGACCTCAGACCTATTGCGCCTCCTTGGCCCTTCTCTTGTTGGGGTTTTGACCTCGTTGGTAAGATTACTCCCCTCTCCTCTGAAGGCCATAAGTACATAATCACATCTACGGAGTACTTTACAAAGTGGGTCAAAGCAATTCCTCTCACACTCACTACTGGTGTCCAGATATCCAAATTCATCCTCTATCACATTGTCTGCCACTTCGACATACCCTCCACCATCTTCACAGATCACGGTACACCATTTGAAAATCAACATGTCAGTGATCTCTGTGCTCGCCTCCATATCCATCACCGTTTCTCCAGTCCATACTTCCCATAAGGTAACGACCAAGCTGAGGCAACTAATAAAACCATCCTTAAAATCCTCAAGAAAGTTGTCAATGATACTGGTCATGACTGTCATCTCTAGATCAATCCTGCCCTCTGGGCTAATCGCACTTCCTACCATTATCCTACTGACACTACTCCTTATTCCCTAGTCTACGGTGCTAAAGCAGTCTTACCAATTGAGGTTGAACTACCCTCTCTCCGAGTATCACTAAGAGGCCTGATTGATGATGAATATTATCGGGTAGCATGACTCACACAACTAGATCTCCTAGATGAAAAGCGCCAGCAAGCTTATGATCACTTGATTGTTTATCAGAATAGACTCAAAAGGAACTATAACAAGAAGGTCTATCCATGTCAGTTCCAAGTAGGGGACCTTGTGCTGCAAGAAAATCAGAAAGTGAGTACTAATCAAGAAAATAAAGGAAAGCTTGAAGTCACCTAGCAAGGCCCGTATGTTGTCATTGCATGCTTTGGTTATGGGGCATATCAACTCTCCACCCCAGAAGGAGAACTACTGAATGATCCTATCAACATCATTCATCTCAGGTGCTTCTATGCCTAATGGTCGGTTGATCAAATCATTTTTCTGAGAAAATCCATAAAAAATATAAAAAGTCCTGAAAAAAGCACAAAAACAGAGAAAGAGAGATCAGCTCTAAACAAACCAGAAAATTTTAACTACAGAAGCTGAAGGCAAAATTCTATGGAAGAATCTGAAGCACTTGAAAGCACAAAAATAGAGAAAGAGATCAACTCTAAACAAACCATAAAATTTTACCTACAGAAGCTGAAGGCAAAATTCTATGGAAGAATCTGGAGCACTTGAAAGCATTGCAAAATAGTCCTGAAAAAAAAATCTCTAAAAAGAAGAAAAATGAAGCTAAAAAAATGGTTGTCCCAGTACAAACCTGGTAAACAGGCACTGAGGCAATATCAAAAAAATAAAAAAGATCCAAAGAAATAAATAAATAAAAAATCTGAAAAATTGAAAAGATCCAAAGAAATCAAAAGAAAAATAAAAGAGAAAAACTTTTGTCCAATGGTGAAAACTTGGCAATCAGGTGCCTTGGACATGTATGGGTGATGAAAACATAAAAACAGGCATCACACATAATGGACCATTCCATTATCTATCAAAATCTTGTTTCCATCCATCCCCAGCACCATTTCCACGCTCCCTATATTTCCTGGGTGTTCCATACGCACCATTCCGCAATGATATCCCTATCTCGTATCCTGAGGTTTTGTACACATAATATTGTATATTTTTGTTCATACATTGTACTTTTTCGAGAGGCCTGAGCGTCAGTCCTGTATATTGCTTGTGTCTTGAGTTGCTCCTTTTCATACATTTGTTCCATAGTTTGTCGATAGTGCACATTTGATCAATCAACTTGGTCTTTCTGGAAATAAGTTTTGGGTTCTCGCAGGGTGTCTCTCTCCTCTTTAACTACTCCATTAGCACATGTACCTATCATACGCATCAAGGCAAGTAACATGATTCAATCAAATCTCGGCAGCGACTTTGTGTAAAGTACTCACTGTAGCTATTCACTTGTAATTAATCCGCTCGGTTTGGTCCTTGTACATTCGTGACACATCCCATCCTCCAGTCATCATGCTAACATCCTAAGTCACCATCCTGCTAACATTCCCTGTTCAATCCTCCACAGTCCACCCTTCTGGTTTATCAGTTGATTATGACACACACCAAAAATAAAAATAAAAATAATGAAACTTTTGAGATTCAAATGTCACACTTGTTCAACCCCAAACAACTCATCTTCTGAGTTCTTCAGTCGCACTTTGCATTCCTTCGCTATGGATGATTTTGGATATTGAAAGCAAAAAAATTGATGCAGAGAACAACTGAAAGAAAATCCAAGAACAAGAGAACGATGATCTATGGATGGTTTTGGGTATTGAAAGCAAGGAAACTAATGCAGAGAACAACTGAAAGAAAATCCAAGAACAAGAGAATGATGATCTGCCACTCATAGTATCATTAGTTAGTTCATTAGTGTTTTGCATTCATCTTAGGTGCATTGTTACTTCACCTTCCATTATCAATTCACTTTAGAGTCATGTTATCTTGCATTGTTAGATTCATTTTTAAGATCACTTAAGGCATTTTGCACTATTAGGTTCATTATGTTATCTGGCATTGTTAGATTCATTTTTAAGATCATTTAAGGCATCTTGCATTTTAAGATCATTTAAGGCATCTTGCATTTTAACACCAAATTTATAGCAATCAAGTATTCCAACTCGAGAAGCTCACCAAATTTATAGCAATCAGGTATTCCAACTAGAGAAGCTTCAGTTCATGATACATGCATTGTTAAATCATCTTTCATTCTCAATTCATTATTAAATTCATTAATTCATCTTGTATTGTTAGAACCATTTCATTATCTTGCATTATTTTTCATCATTAATCCATCTTGTCTTATTAGATTCATCTTACATTTCAGGTCCATTTCATTTGCATTAATCATCCATTTCAAGTCCATTTCATTTGCATTGTTAGATTTCAGGTCCATTTCATTTGCATTCTTACATTTTAGGTTTATTTCATTTGCATTAATCATACATTCCAAGTCCATTTCATTTGCATTGTTAGATTTCAGGTCCATTTCATTTGCATTGTTATATTTTAGGTTCATTTCATTTGCATTAATCATACATTTCAGGTCTATTTCATTTACATCATTGTAGGTTCATTATAGCTTACATTCATCCATTTTTAGCATCATTTGCATCATTTTAGGTTCATTATCTTGCATTCATCCATTTTTATCATCTTGCATTGTTACATCATTTTAGAATTCATTTTAAGCTTCCATTCATCCATTTTTATCAACTAACATCATTGCAACATTTAGGTTCATCTTATCATTTGCATACTTAAATCATTGTCAAACCATAAATCATCATTGCATATTCATAAAACATTAACATATACATCGCATATAGGAAATAAAGGCACATCATATCCTACATCACACACATCAGTACATTACATACATATAAGCATCATCCATCCTGCATAGATCATACATCACCTATATATATACATAATCAAGTCATCTATACACATCACATCCTGTAAACACCAAGTGTCAGTCATCATCTAGTATACATCAGCACATCATATAGATCATACATTATAAGCATCATAAGGGCTACCATATAAACCATACATCATGAGCAACAATAAAGTCCTCGTCATATATATATCAATGTCCGTCAATAAAATACATCATGTGCACCTCAGTGCCAATATACATGTATACATCTGAAAAATGCAAAACTGTGTGTCATATCATGCTGGTGGCTATGATGGCCCACCTCCTTGTCCTGGTGGTGGACGTGGTGGCATCCCTACTAATCTCTATGAGGCAAAAGCCTGTGCTGTGCTCTGAGAACAAGATCTCTCTGAGTAATCCCGTCTTTGTCCCTTAGGAAAAAGCTCATGATAAAGTGCTCTGTAGTGGGCTGCCTCCCTCCCTGGCCTATTCGCATCCCTATGGGCTACGAATGCCTCTGATACCACCTGACCCACTCCACCTGCCACTGTGGCCTATCGAGCGATGTCTCGCTCAGCCCTGTATGTCTCACCCTGTCTCACTGCTGCATCCCTCTCCGAGGTCAATGCATCAATCTGCTCCGTGGCCTGATCCATCTATGATGACAGTCTCTCTAACTCCCCTGTGAGTGTATCTATCTCTGTACGTAACTCTCTGGCATCCTGTGTCAGATCCACCATAGAGAACTCACCCGAGTCTACCCTACCCTGTAGAGTATCTAGTGACCCCTCCACTCTGTCAGCCTGTGTCATCTCAGCAGCCAATAATCCCTGTATCTGGGGTATCTCTACGTGTAAGCTCACATCAGACACCACCACCTCATCTAGTAACCCCCATAGTCTGGTGCACTCTATCTGCAGACTGTCTCACTCTGCGAGGACAGTATCATATGTCTCCTGGGCCACGAACCCTGCGGGTGGCCCCTGTGCCTGATCCTGCGGTGGCACTGGTGGTGCCTGTACCTACACCTATGGATACACCTATGGTGGCACTAGTGGTATCTGTGCCTGATCCTACCCTGGTGCCAGTGGGGGTCCCTGTGCCTGATCCTGGGCCTGTACCTCTACTCGAGGTCTAACCTGTCTCTGTGGTCTCCTCCTCTGTCCTGCTGCTAAGCTCTTTGGGGCATCCTCAATCTCAGTCTCATCCTCCACATCTAAATCCCCCGTCAGCTACTCATGGGAAGCCACTTGAGCTGGATCGATCAATCTAACTAGTATGTGTGCGGCCCACCACACTGCATACTCAGGAGTCATGCCTGCGTCTATCACATCCGGTCGTGCCACAAAGTCCAACTGTGGCATATCTCTCCATGATGCCCTCACTGTGAGAGCATCTGTGTATTTTCCCCAGGTGCCAACCTCCCTGGTGACATGAGGATGTAAAGCATCCTCTGCCACCACTCCCTGTTGTAGCCCAAACTGCCTCCCGACCCTAGATGGCCTATATCTCTCAATTTGATGAATCATCCTGCCCAAAAGAAAGCAATCAGTCTGCACATATGAGAGGTATAGGAAGTCTTCAAACCCATCCTCCACCCCTGTATCCCAATCCATAGTCCCCCATGGCTCACATAGCCTGTAAGGGGTCCAGCAGAAAACCTGAACCTCATATAATAAACATCTCCAATACCCTGTCTGTCCGACAAAGGTGTATCTGAGGGGGATCCTGTATCTGCAGGCATATGGCTCCCCTGGCTGCTGTGACTCCCAGAACCTCATGGGTCAGAACACTACAATGTGCTCCCATGCCCACACTAACAATAACGTCACCCCAGTCCCCATGTTGCGTGCCTCACGGTACGCAGTCATGTGGAGATCGTGATATAACTGCCCAAGGAAAACATACCCCTAATAGTACGAAGTCCCCTCCTCTAGCATTTGTACTAGAGCCCACAACCAGCCCATCTTGAAGCCATATCCTGATAGGTCCACTAGCATGCGTCCCCCGATCAATCCAGCAATGTATAACGCTATCCGTCAGAGTCTCCTGTCCACTGCTGCCTGCCACGGCATCCAGGTCCTATAGGTAGGGATCTGCCTCATCGGTCGTCTAAATGCGATCTCCATGTAGTGATTATTGTCCCCTAATCTATACTGAGGAATCACTCCTCGGATTGGGATCTGTAAAATATGCCACACGTCCTCCAAGGTAATAGTGGCCTCTCCAATAGGCAAATGAAATGTGGTCATCTCACTGTGCTACCGCTCGATCAAGGTGGTCATCATCCCATTATGCACCCATAGCCTAGGCCAATGGGGCACATAATCTAGTCCTATCATAGCTAATAGGCCCCATTCCTCCTCTGTCAGCTAAGCCTCTAGCTCCATAGTCGAAGGCCAATGCTCCCGACATCCCAACAGTGGGAACTGCTCCTGCAAAAAATTTCAAATCCACCATGTCAGTCGCCTATTCTCCTAATCCTAATTTGAACCTTCCCAGTCCTAATCTAACCCTTCCCAGAATGGGGCATCTTGCCCCTAGGCCTCATGCCGACCCATCCCTGGCCCTCGCCGAGTACCTCTGTTTCCCTCCCCCATGACGTTTGCCCTTTTTGGCGCAAACGTTGATGCAGGCTGGAAATGTCGGTTCATGCACCAACGTCTCTGCCTGCTCTCCCGCAGACTAACATTTTCAAAGACGCCGGTTCAGAACCGACAGCTCCGTAGACACCGATCTAGGAACTAGTGTCTGCAGAGACGCCAATCCAGGGATCAGCGTCCTCGCAGACGCTGGGTCGAGAACCAACATATTTGATCTGCAACTAAATCTACCCCCATTAATGCCTAGCTACCCCCCAAAAGCAATAAATGCATTTGTAATAATAAATACAAGGTCATGGATAGTCCACTCACCGGTACCGGTCACTCCGCGAGCCTCCCATGTGTCCTAACGCGCTCACCATCCTCTTGTCTGCCATATTTTTCACTCAGAGCTCAAATATTTACCATTCACTATTCACAAATGACCTTCATTCGCCCCCCCAACCCCTCTTATAGCCCCTATTTTCCCAAAAAATTTGTATATTGTCGTGTTGTACATATTGTCCTATTGCATAAGCCTCAAAACACATAAAATTCACCCAAAAACATTTAACAATCGTCCAAAAACAACAAAACAAAAAAATTCAAAAAATTTAAAAATTCCAAAAAATCACATCAACTCAAAAATCATGCAATAAACAATTCATTCTTCCTCCACTGTCCCTGATCTTCGTTTTAAGACACGGTTTGACTCTTGCGACTGCGACACTATTTTTTTTCACAAAATCACTTTAGCGGCTGATTATCCTTGCGCTTCAACCTGTTCACAGCTTTTGCCAGCAAATGTCTTTCCATCTAATCCAATCAAATCACATCCTTGCCCGTCAGGATGCATCCTTCCAACGTAAGCATATCAGATCTTTCATCAATTAATCTTGTTCATGGAAAGAACTTTGGACTGAATGACTGCTTGGTCATAAGGCCTTCTTTAATGATTTTATCTTTTTGTGTCAGTTCAAACCTACTCATCACTACCTCGATCTACTATATCTTGGTGCGTGGTGATTGGTCGCTACTGATGCATCTGTCTTTTGCAATCTGCTTTTGTTTGAGAGTCTAGTCCATGCAAAGGAACCTTGTCATCTGTGTTTCCTAACACTTGATGCATACCTCCTCTTGCAATATTAAAATCGGATGTGCTCTCCATATTTTTCACAAAAATCGATCCCAATGCTCATTTAGCTGCATTTCATTTGCATTTGCATCCTTAGCTGCATCGTTCCTTGCATTTTTTAAGGCCTCTATTTATCCCCTCCTTCTTGTCCTCTTTCCCGTTGTGTCCTTTTTCGAGAAAATCTCACAACATTGTCATCGTTATGTTCTTTTCTCGAGGGGGCACAACCCTATCTCAATCAAAGAGTACACCAGTGACAACTTCTATTAATGAAGTTAATAGAAGTACAATCTTGTATCATCGTCACTTCAGCATGACTCTTAGAAATCCTCTTCTTCCAGGGCAACTCATTTTCTTGTCTTTGACGAAACGTCACTTGCGACGCTACGTCAAAGAGGGGCAAAATGTAGACGTCCAAAAATATTAATATTAGTATTAATATTTTTCCCTATTATTCCTCTAACTATTTAATTCAATTAATTAAATAGTTTCATTTATCAATAGTTTAAACATTATTCTAATGTATTTTATTTAAATACATTTGCCTCCACAAAATCCCCTTTTAATAAATTTATATTTATTAAAATCTTCCATTTTCCTAAATTCTTCTAAACTATGATTTATTCAGATCAAACTTGAATTAAATCTAAACCCTAGCTAGGAACCTATTAACCCTACCCTACAGCCTACCCTATTCCTACCCTACTCCCATCACCTCATTTCCTAAGCATGCTTCCAAGTATAATTGTGCTCTAAATCATGTTTAATGGGTGCTTCATAACCTTTTTAAGGATAATGGAATGCTCACCCACATGGGGAAATTCTCTCCAAAATGGGCACCCATCGCTCTTAAATGCTCTCTTACAACTTTGTCCCCTTCTTTGAAATATTAAATTATTTAATATTTATGCCAATTTTGACTTAAAATTGGCCATCTTTTCAAAGCCATGTGTCTCCTATGTGGCTCTTATGTGGATGCCACATAAGTGCCACTTCATCCAGGCCTCTTCCTCTCTCCAAAAACTCTATAAATAGAGGCCTTCTCTTCTCATATTTTCATCTCTCAATTTGCATTGTTATCATGCTAGTATTGTCTTAGAGTTTTCATATTTGTTTTCATGCTAATGCTCTTAGATGTTAGTTTCATGCTTTCATTTGTTTAAATCATCTAGAAGTTACATTTTAGGCTCTTAATTGGTGAATGAATCATAGTTTATTTATAAGACTTTCATATCATCCTCACTTTCATAAGTTTAGATTATCATTTTGAAGAAGATTTGAGACTAGTTCCTTATACTAGCTCTTGAATCTTTCTTCTTGTTCTCATATTCTTGCATATTTGCATTGGGATCCATAGTATTTGTGTGTTTGAG
>MU225139.1:70965-101701 GCA_018584345.1 Thuja plicata | reverse complement strand
TATATATATATATATTATAAAACTAACTTAATTTAAAACTAATTAAAAACAAATTAAATAAATTAAAACTAAACTAAACTAAATTTAAAAATTAAATTAAATTTTAAAACTAAAAAAAAACATTTAAAATAAATATGCGTTTGGGGGGAACCTGTGGTCCCCACACCCCCTGCCTAACTAAGCGGTACCTTACCGCGAGCGGTCCAGCCTGCCTTATGGCAGTGTCAGCTGCCGCGGGCCCGACGCCCTGTGGAGAGGGTGGGTGGAGCCCACCGCTCCCCACCCTTCCACATAAAGTTTTTTAATAACTTTAAAATACTTTTTTAAAAGCCAAAAAATGTCAAAAGTGCTATGCGCTTGTCCCTTTTTAATTTTTATTTTAAAAAAAAAATCTATTTATAATTTTTCTTTATAAAAGATAATGGAATAAAGACTTGCATAAGGGTTTTTTTTTTAATTTAAAATAAATCCGAAATTACGGAAAGAGTAAAAGGGTAAATACTTTTGATCTTTTTTTTTGTCCTTTACCAATTTTCTTTTCTACACTTGCTGTGTAAAATTTTTCCCTTTTTCACCAGTCTATATTAAAACAGAGAGTGAATTTTTTCCATTGATTTAATTTTTCCAAAGCTACTATAGGGACAAATATTTAATTTTTCTTCTATAGTCAGGACTATAGACCAGAGTTTAATTTTTTGATTTTCTAGGAGATTAATGAAAGATCTAGTCACGAAATTTCGATAGCATAAGGATACTATGCTAAGAAATATTTTAACATGAAAATAATAGATCTAAGCTTTCATAAATACCCGAAAACATCGAAAACATAATAAATCATAAATTTAATTTCTCCTATAGTTTAAACTATAACAGGGATTAATTTTTTCATTTTCTAAGAGATCTAGAGGGAATTTCTTCTCGAAATTTTGACAGCATAACCCTACGATGCTAAGAACATAAAAAATGAAAGAAGTACAGATCTAGGGTTTCTAGAAACACCCGAATACGTAGAAACAACCATAAGCCATTTAAAAGCCAAATTAAGGAACATGCATTAAAACAACACAGAAAACCTCATATCTACCAAATTGAAAACCATACATGGAAAATGAGTCCTACCTTGATTCCAATGCAAGAAACAGAAGAATGTAGCTTGGAGGATGAAAGTAGATCTGAAACCCTCAAGCCCAATTCTACCACAGATCTGGCAACAATGTAGATCTGAACACACACACACACACACACACAAGCAATAGAAATTTCTGAAAACTTCAAAGCAACAAGGATCCACAACAATCCACTATTCTTCAAAACCCCAAAATCACCAAGAGCTCCCAAATCTCTAAAACCTGTTATGAGAGAATGAATGACCAATTCCCCCTAAAGAGATTCAAATTACCCTAAGTTCATGCAAAGGTGAATGACAACTCCCAAGTCAATCCCTAATTTAACTCAACTTGAAAATTGAAAGTAAATCCAAATTAATTAAATAAAATAAGCTTTATTGCCACAACTCAACTTTGACTCCTAATTACAAGTTGAGATATTTCAATTTGAAAATACTTTTTCAACACAATTATGCACATGTAATTAATAAAATATTTAATTAAATAGATTAAATATTTATGTCACAATAATGCACGCAACCAAATATTTAATTATTTAATTAATCATATAAGCACATATAATATAGTTTTCAATTAAATATTTAATTAAATCAAAATATTCAAATATTTCAATTTAATTAATTATTTAAAATAAGCTTAGGATATAATTAAATAATCAATTCAACTATAATCCATTAATTCATTAAACATAGGGAAATCACTCAACAATCCAAAAATACCTAAAAGCATAATCAAGCATCACACACCCAAACACAAGAGAAAGGGTATTCAAATTCTGTCAATCCTAGACAAATCTGGATAAGGTAGTCATACTAAAACTCATCTAACATTAGGACGATCAAGCTCAGGTTAGGGTTTTGGATCTGTATGTTACCTCCCCTCTCTACCATTGAGATGAATATTTATGGGCACGCTCACTCCTGCCAATTCAGGGAAGACGATGCCCTGTACCTGCAATCTTGTCATCAAAGAACATACATGTACATACATAATATAATATCGCAATCAATGATAGGGATCGGTCGAACGTGTGGATCTCACCGAAGCAAGTAACTACATCTTCATCCTCTACCACAACAACACATGAACAAGTACATTCACATATAAGACAATCATACACATGCGAGTATGGGGTAAGTATATCATAATCTGAAATCGACATATAATAATCAACATGATAACATCATCACATCCATCTATGCATAAGATAAAATCATGACATCATAAACAAGTATCATCATCAAATGAAACAATAACAACTCACATGAAATGTGGCCTAAAAGAATTCGGCCAATCAATTGAAAGCAATGCCTAAAAGAGTACGACATCAAAAACTGAAAAGCAAAACATGAGTGGGTATTACAGGGTCAGTGCCTTCTCATGCACATGTATCATGAGATGCATGAGGTTTCCTTCTAAGGTGCTAGGGGTATATCTGCATGTGTACTCATGTTACATGTGTGAGAATGGGAGCACCTTCCCATTTGCAGGCCTGTGACAGATGATCCATGACACAGTGGTCAACCTTTTTTATACAGGTTTTCTTATGCAGACCCACTTGGGGAAGATAGATTATTGGAGGCACAATCTTGACGACCTCAACATGGTGATTTGGAGGCCTTACAAAGGCACTAGGGCTTGGGCCGATTGGAGAGCTCAGAGGAGAGATTTGTTTGTGTCGCGTCCTTTGCTCAGGAGGAATTTTGTTGTTATTTAGCATTTTGTGGTCTCTTGGGTATTGAGATAGTATAAACGGCCTTAAAGCATGTCATAGGAGTTTATGACCTATGCTCATTTTGTGGATGAGGAACAACGGGGGTGGGCTCCTAGATGATCTCCTTCTCTTTGCTTGTAGAAGCTCATATAGTTGCACCAGCTATCTTGGGATTACTTGGAGGATGTGGTTGATGCAAGGGTCACACCACAGTATAGAGATTGCTTCACTCACCATCCCTTCCCAAGATTCATAGAGCTGGCCGAGAGAGCACCATGGATTGATGAGGATGATGTTCCAAAGAGCCCTGCAGGGAGAGGACTGATGGTTCTAGTGCCTAGGGGAGTAGGAGGAGACCTAGGTTCCAGTTCTAGCAGGACACCTACAGTAGGGAAGCAATGACAATGTGGAGAGGGAGGTATATTAGGTGTTTTTGGTATTAATCATCCCACAAGTGTAGGAGATGAGAAGATGGGTGATACACATCAGGGTCCTATTTTTGATGATGCAACCTGACAGGTTTGTCAGCGGACGAATGCACAGGTTGATGAGGAGGAGGGTGTACCCAGAGAGTAGACCCCACAGGATGTGATCCACACTTTGAGGGGATGAATTCGTGGGCTATAGAAACACCTAGCAATGACTCAGGTACATATTGCAAGGTGAGACCGTGCCCTTGCTGAGCAACACAAGAGGATTCAGAGGCTAACCCAGGGGTTCACAACTGAGCATAGTTCTCTTCAGTGCAAGGTTACCCACCACACTAGCAGAGCAACCTACTATGTGGCAGCATATAGTGTGGAAGTTCCTATGGCTCAGCAAGTACCTTCATATTCATAGTATTTGGCAAGATTAGAGGGAGCGGGACCTCCACCTCAAGCAGATGTTCCTCTACCTCCCTCTCCCGACAGTGGTGAGGGAGGGAGTGAGTCTTGATATTCCCATTTTTTATCTCATCCCCTTCTGATTTTCTGAGATCCATTGATTGTATATGATTCACTTGCATCGAGGATGTATATTTTGATTGAGATTATTGTTACCAAAAAATTTCTACAGGTTCATTTTGGTAGAGACATTATAAATTCAAGCAAAAAGGTGCATTCTGATTATTCCTAAATTTTGTGCTTTTATGATAAATGCAATAGCTTTGGAACCAAAATTGAATTATTACATTTAATGAAGGAAAGATCATAACATAGAAAGAATATTTTGAAAATCTTTTCTAAAAATGTAATTTTATTGATTAAAGTATTATTTTGCTCCGCACAAGTTGTGAAACTAGCTAGGACCCGATCCATTGAATTTTCAATATGAAAATCATATATGAATGTGTACATAAAAGGAAGAAAAGTAGGAGAGAGGCCAGTCATTGCCTGAATGACTGGTAGGAGTGAGAAGAAGTATTTATGAGCCTCCAGCCTTTGAATCCTTGTGTTTTTTAGTCCTTTCTCCTCGGCGATTTAAGCCAAAAAGAAGAGATGCAATTGATTAGAAAATTTGTTGTAAGCAACGACTGAACTCTATTCTACCAATTTTCTCACATAGTCACATATAACTGCAAATTGAAAAGGCAATGTTTTGTTTTTATCACTTGTTTGTTTCATGTATAGATATAGGGATCTGTGCTTTCACACCATGTGGGGTCAAATGGGCTCCCACAAGGGTTGATCCCAACACGATTTGAATGAATATAGATTCAAGATAGACATACAATCATAAGTTATTTCATGAATCATCATCAAGGGAATAAAATGCTTTGCTGCAAGATGTGAGTTTAGGATAGATTAAAGAAATGAATGGAAAGATAGAGGCTTTCAAGCTAAGTAAGGCATTGAATATCAAAGACAATGATAGAAAGTTTGGCGCACAATGAAAGTCAAGGGATAGAGACAAGATAGGCAAAGAACAATGTTAATCATCAAGTACAATTTTTAGCAGTAAAGAGAGTTCTCAAACCAGTGATATTAAAGAATGTCAAAAGAGACAAGGAGCTGGAGAGAATTAGAGGAAAGCAACTTTTTCCAACAGAGTAATTATGTCCAGGTTTGAATCATAATACATTATTAGATCATCAAAAGAGCAGTGATCCAATTAGAAGCAATGAACAATGCTATTGTATACATCAATGATAATGCTGATAAAAGAGTGTCAATACTGCTATTAAGGCTAACATGTATGGCATTTTCAAGAAAAAAAATAGGTACTATAGCAATAATGTTTCAATAGTAGTGTTTCTATTGTGATTAAAAAATAGTGATCAGATTCTTATTATCACACTACTATAACAACAACAACACAATCATAGTGCTAATGGTGCCCCAATAGTAGTTTCTTGAAATTTAAAAAAATAGTTATGCCATAACTTGGGTGAAGCTAAAGTGTCGCGGATGTTAAAAAAGGAAAAATAATTACAAGTAGCATAGAAAAAGGAAAAAATACAGCCTATCAATATCATATACAAGAAAGTAGAGAGTTTCTTTTTCTTTACTTTATCAGAATTCACCTAAGAATGTCATGTTTGGAGCGTAGGGGCAAAGGGATTTGAAGTTATAATAGTGTTGTGATCATGTCATGAAGAACCCATAAAGAAAGAGTTCAAAGCAATATAAAAGTAATGACACACATTGATGTATCAGAAAATGACATTCATTGAGTAGTGACCAAAATAAAGATAATATTATACTACGCTAAAAGGAAATGATTTAAAATACATATGGAAGAAATATTTAACATAGAGTTCATGCAGAATGTTGAAGCAGAATCATGCAGATTGGAATCATGAATGGAGCAATTTCAGGAAAGTATGGAAAGTCTTCATGATCAAAATGGAGATTAGTAGCACTAGTGTGTGAAATGTCAATACCCTTATCATACTAATAAAGTGGTAATAATAGCAAGTACAACAGATCAATACATAATTATAGCTCAAATAAAGAGCATAAAGCTATTAGTCCATCAATTTCACCAAAGGATTTTTCAGGGTTTTATGTAAGTCATCTATCTTCAAAGTGTTTAAAATTGTCATAACAATTGGATGTCAAAGAGCAATATTTTTAAGGACTACAAGGATTGAATCAACATATCTCCAGCATTGCCATGAATGTGCACTGCATCAGTCAATAGAGATGCTTTCATGTACAATAAGGTTTAGCAAATAAATCAACACCATTAATAGCTTACACAACAGTGAAAGTAGTGCTCTTAGCTCAACAAAAAGAAGATGCATTTTTGTAGCTAAAAGCTTGTAATAATAGTTGTAGACGTCTAAAATCATCCTTGCACACTTATATTAATTTAATTAATATTCCCTTAGCATTATAGTTAATTCTAGTTAATTAACTATTTTTGTTATATTCATCTATTGATTTAATTAAATTAATTCATTATTCTATGGTATCTAAAGTTAATTTAAATACCCTTCCCTAATATATTAAATTTGTATTTATTATATGATTCTCCACAAAATCCCCCTTTAAATAATTTTTAATTTATTTATTCCCTCCACATTCTAATATTCTACTAAGCTACGATTAATCTAAATCTAATTTGGATTAATCCTAAATCTAGCCTAGATTCCTAATCTATACCCATCACTATCCCCCTTAAGCCTACTGCTCTAATTTATCTTAGATTAATTAGACTAATTTTATAATTCCTACAACAATTAAGCTCCTAATGGTTCTCACACATGTTTGAGCACCCCTCCTATGATAGTTGTACATTCCCTTTGCCTAAAATGGCCCAAGCCATTTCTCTTGCACCTTGTCTCCCTTTCATCTATGGAAGATTCTCAACATGTGACTCATTTTGGGTCTCCCACCCTCTTACACTTGTCATTGAGCCATCATTTTCAATAGTTGCTTGAGAAAATCTCCCTCTTGAATGACCACTCCTTTATCCCATGTGGAATTTATGTGGATTCCACATAAGATCCACCTCATCCAAGCCCTCCAAAATTTTATAAATAGGAGGCCTCATCATTGCAAATCATCTCTCATTTTGTGCATTGTTATCATGTTAGTATTGCTCTAGACTTTCATTATTCATTTTCATGTTTTCGATGCTTAGTTCATTATTGAATCTAGAAATCACATGCTAGGTTAATAGAAATTAATCTTAGTTTCATTTGATCTTGCATATCATTCTAGTTTATTTTTTGCATTTTCATCTTCATCATTTGGTGAAGGCTTGAGATAAGTTCCTCGTACTTGTTCTTAAGCTCTTCATCACATCCATTAGTTTGCATTGTAGATTTCAATCCATAGAAAGAAAGCAATCAATAGTGGGATTTATATTTTGTGTTGGGAGAGAACACCCACAACCCTCTCTAAGAGAAAATCAACAAGGCTTGGGTGCATGCCCTTATTTGGCTCATCAGAGGTTATGGTGGAAATATTTGTGTAGGAGTATGTTTTGATATGTTAATGTAGCTTATATTATGTTTATCTCTAACATTTGCATGTTTGAGCTTTCTCCCAATAGGTAAGTTTTCATCATACACATTTTGGCGGGACCCACATCCCTAAAATTTAAGACTTTTTTGAAAAAATCCTGCCACTTTCTGAACCCAGTCACGCATTGTCGTCTGCAATTTACACAGATTCATCTGCGACCTGGAAGTGTCATCTGTGCTCTTAGATTTTCATCTGCACTGTAAAATTGTCATATGCATAAATGACAATCTGCATAGATTTTTTTTTGCACTCTAGTATTTTTCATCTGCTCAGATTGGCATCCGTGACTTGTCATTATTGTCTCCACTCTAGTTTTTTTCAACTAGTTTTGGCAGATGGGTATCTTTTGAGTGGTTTCTTAAGGATTATTGTGTGCCCTTTAGGCCAATATCAGCATAAAAAACATACATAAAATGTAACATTAAACTATAAGTTACATACTATTTCTTTCAAGATGTTTGAGAGTGGTTTCAGCTTCATAGGAGTTAAGATAAAGATTCAATTTTTTGAGGGTTTTTAGTAAATTTCAGACTTAGCCAAAATTTAGGAATCAACATATTTTCACCAGCATGAGTCTAGTGAACTGTTGATTGTAACTTTTTCTCTCTGCCTTGTCATAGAGAACATTTATTTTTGCTGGTTTCAAGTGTTACTAATTTGTTTGCCTTTTTGCAGCATTTAAGGGTTGAAGACTTTAAGATTACTAATATTTTTCATGCAAGTTTCCTTGGATTTTAATGGATTTTGGGAATGAACTTGTATTCTTTAAACACTAGTCTTTGAATGCATGTTTCTTAAAGGAATTAACCACATCCAATCTTGAATGCATAAGGGAATGAATCTCACAAACTCTTGAATGACTTAAGGCAAAAAAAATCACACCTTTCTTACATGCTTTCCTTCTTGATGTGTGGGAAATAAATTTAACTTGCATGCTTAACCATACTATTGTGTCTTTTTCTTAGGTAAATCACACTTAGTTGCTTTAATTAGGTTCAATTTGGAAAGAAAATCCTTCTTGGTGTGTTTGAAGAAGTGTTTTTCAACACTTCTTTTGAGCCATTTGTCATTAGATAGATCCCTTAATTTACGTGATACTATGATTAAATTATATATGTATCCTCTCCTCTCACCTTCGTGGAATGTTGGTGAAGATAAAACTTAGCTTAATCTAGCTTTTAGAGAGGCATGTCTAGAGGGTGCGCTTTCCCTTTAGAGGACACCCTCAAACTAGTAAATACCCCAGTCAATATAGAAATGAGACAGTGAACAAAAACTTGTCTCAATCCCACCGAGCTTGGGCATGGTGTGTGGATGATAGTTTGGATTAGGAAAATAGTTCCTAATGAGCCGAAATGGTCCACTAGAGGCTTAAGTATCTCACACGCGTACAAACCGATTGGGGGGATGCCATAGATCTTACTATCAATTGTAAATTAGTAGCATACCTGATTCACCTCCAAACAATAACTTATTATAGTGAAAGGGGAGAGAATATTCTCCCCCAATATTTCTATCATATGTGTCCTAGGGTATTGTGTTGCAAAAGAGATCTTTGTAGCACGACAACAATACCTGGAAGAAGGCAAAAACACAAGCGCCCTTTCGGGGGGTGACACTAGTGTGTGAGCCAAAGGACTACCAAGTAACGGGCCTATAGTATTTCATGCAAAGGCAATTCCTTAAGGTAGCTATTGTTTGTATTGTCTTCATTGTGTTAAACCACATAAAAACACAGGTGGCTTGAAAGGGCCACTTGAATATACACAAATGAAATATCAAAGTTGTATCAAAATTCCCCAAAGTCGCAATTGCTTGTCTCCTGCAAGGTTTCTTTGTCCCTTACAGGACTATTTTCAGACACATGTCTTCAATAACCATCAGTTGTGCCCAAAATCAGAGTTAAGGTATACTTAGCGTAGTCAATTCCTTTGATGTATGTTGAAATGAGTTCTTGCCAATGAACAAATTAATGTAAAATAGTACAAAATCAGTCAAAATCCTACATTGTCATCTCCACATCAACCCACTTCATCATCATCATCATACTTCTTATTCTAATCACCCTCTTAATCATCCAAATCATTCCTCCAATCTCAATAATCTCTAATCATCCTTCATCTTCATCTATTAATCATCCATAATCTTCATAAATATCTTCCTTCATTATTTTTGCCATGCCAATCACCTCTTCCAAGTCATTCTTATTCTTCTTAATCATTCTAATCATTCCTCTAATATTATTTGTACCTAACCCATTCATGACCCATCATTTAGGACCCTCATCCTAATTAATTTGTGTAATCAAATCAAGGTCCTAATCATCAATCTTATTCTAATAATTTCCTTCTTCATTATTTTTGTTATCCCAATCACCTCTTCCAAGTCATTCTTATTCTTCTTAATCTTTATAATCATTCCTCTAATCTTAATCATACCTAACCCATTCATGACCCATCACTTAGGACCCTCATCCTAATTAATTTGTCTAATCAAATCAAGTTCCTAATCATCAATCTTATTCTAATCATTCTAATCATTACATTATTATCCTAATCTTCTTAATCATTCTAATCATTCCATCCTAAACATCCACAATCTTCCTAATCCTCATCCTAATCATCCAAATAATCCACATCAACATCCTCTTTCTTAATCCAATCTAATCATTCATCTTCCATGCAACCTAATCACATCATCATTATTTTAATCCAATCCACTTATCAACCTCATATTATTCTATCCAATCCTAATCCAATTCATCTTCCTCTTCATCCAAAACCAATCACACCTTAACTATTCCCTTGTCTTCAAACATCTCTCATTTGTCTTCTAAAGCTCATTCATTATTCATTCAAATCTTCATCCACATCACCTTCTAATTCTAATTTTCATAAACTCTTTTACTTTTGGCTTAGGAGCACCATCATGATCCTTGGACTTTTATCCTAGTTATCTTGATTGACCCACATCTAACCATAGTCAAGATCAACCCACATCAAATCAAACTTCATCTTTCCCCCCTTCATTCCTATACTTTTATACACTATCCACCCATCTCACTCACTTTATCCACCATATTTCCATCCTTCATCTTCCCATGGGGGCATCCTTTGCAACACAGTCCTCGGATCCTAATCCATTTATCCCCCATCCTTTAGTCTTATACTCACATCCCTTACATACCATCCTTCTATTTTATGCATCTTTTATCCTCCATCTTCCCATTATTTTCCTACTGCTAGTGTGGGGCATTTCCATCCTTTACCACACAGTTCTCGAATCTCCATAGTTTAATCCCATATTCCCTATCCATCCATTCAATATTACCTATCTATCCATTCTATTAATCTATCTACCATCCAAGCCATCTCTCCATCTCCACCATTCCTTGGCACTCCCTGGTCATTGGTCCCAGTCCATTTTATCCTTCATCCATCTTTCAATTCATTTCTATTCAATCCATTTATCTTCTAATCCAATATATATTATCTTCCAATTCTATCATATAAAATTCCTCTTATCTTCCTTCCTATCCAACCCAATCCATTTATCTTCTAATCCAATCTATCTTATCTTCCAATTCTATCATACTCTCAAAATTCCTCTTATTTTCCTTCCTATCCAATTCAATCTATTTATCTTCCTTCCATCCTATTCACACCTCTTTTTGTCTAATTCCATTCTATCCAATCCACTTATCTTCCTTCCACCCTATTCACGCATCTTATCATCCAATTCATTTCCATCCAATCCATTTATCTTGTAATCCAATCTCTCTTATCTTCAAATTCTATGATAACAAATTCCTATTATCTTCCTCCTATCTAATCGAATCCATTTATCTTCTAATCTAATCTATCTTATCTTCCAAGTCTATCATATTCTCAAAATTCCTCTTATCTTCCTTCCTATCCAATTCAATCTATTTATCTTCCTTCCATCCTATTCACACCTCTTATCATCTAATCTCATTCCATCCAATTCATTTATCTTCTAATAAAATCAATTTATATTTCTTCCATCCTATTCAATCCATCTTATCCTCAAATCTCATTTTATCCAATCGTGTTCCTCCTTCATCATCTAATCACATGCTATTCTACTCATTCCAATCCTATCAAACTGGGCTTTATCCCATCAAAATCAACTTTATGTTAGAATAACTAAGAGGGGGGTGAATCAGTTAGACTCGGTGCCCTAAAACAATTATCCCACAGTCCCAAATTCCTCCATATGTATAACAAAACAATATCAAATATAAAACTCGGCTCAGTGAAATATAAACTGTGACTTCAAAACTTACTGTTAAGTTGTCTACCGAGTATCAGTAAATTAATACTGTGATTACCATTCTAGGTCAATAACATAAAGTGTAAAGTAAAATAACAATCCACAACAATCATACACATTGACACATATTTTTAACTTGGAAACCCTGTTAAGGGAAAAACCACCTGGGATCGGTAAGCCAAAATATTTTCACTCTTCTGAAGTGAGCTCGGTGAAGAGCCAACCCTGTTAAAGGTTATAATGCACATTGTTAAATGTGACCTTGTTAGAGGAATTAAAACTACTAGTTCTCTCTTGACCATGCGTTCACTATGGGGTCAACAAGAAAATAATTAACATTCTCTGAATTTTCTAATAAGGATTCACTATCCCAATCGGTTAAGAGATTTATCTGTAACAATGGTTAAACTGATACAATAATGATTTGATTCAAATACAAATCTGGTTTGCAGATATTCAAATCTATTCTAAGTACATAATGCCTCTAATCAATTTGTTCACTTCATTTCATATCATACTTGTTCTGCTTGGTAATCCTCTTTTTTGCTCGGTGATGTCTGCAGAAATAATCGGTTCTGTTTTTAACTAGTTTGATCAATCATGCATCAATCTCGCATGTATGCTTCAACATCTGAGTGCATGTATGCTTCACAAATGAATCTCTTGTCTCTTATATAGACATCATGTATCATTTAATTTTCATCCTTCAAATCTTGCCGCTTAATCTCCATCATTCATTTTCCCGCTTGATCCTTCCTCGACAGTTGTGTTAAAAATATGTTTCAATCTTTGTCATCCGATTTTCCTTGAATTTTCATAACCATTTGATCAAATAAAAAAATTTATCTATTACCTTGAAATAATCAATTTCCATCTCAACATCTTAGTCAACCTTGGTTTGAATTAATTGCTTAATCAATAGTTGTGTTGGCAATCCCTTGCTTAGTTAATACTGGTGCTCGATATACATTGTGTTTTACTCAGTTTGCACTGTCACTCGATGTATACATAACTCTTCATTTTTCCGACCACATAAACATTCTTTGTTCCAAGTTTTCAATACACAATAGATGTTCTCCACCATAATAATACTCAAATAAGTTGACATTAATTACAATACATTAACTGATAATGTTTATCATCACTTCTGCAACTCGGTTGAATATCAACAAATAACTTCAAACATATAATTAGTTGTAGTTCATCAATCTCTCCCTTTGGCATTGATGGAAACAAAAGATGAAATATACAATATAAAATGTCATACAACAAATACCAAACTTTTGTTCTACAACTGCAACAATTCAGTAGTTCTCCCTAGCTTGAATATAATCTGTGTCAGTATAAACAAAATATGCATTGCACAGACTCTCCCTACTATTTTGTATTTTTGGCTCTTGAATCTCTCTGTAGATTATATATGTCTCTCCCTTTCTCTTTTCTCCCTTGTATGGATATATATGTCTTGAATCTCCCTTCATATTTCATGAAACTCTCTCCCTTTGACAACAATTGCAAAAAGAAATAGATAGCTCTTTAGTAGCTAGAATAAAATTTATCTATTATTCGATGTAGTAGGTACCTTTGTGTACTGATATCTCCATTTCAGTCCAGTTTAGCTTTGCATCAACACGATTGATATTCTGATTTCATGTAGGTTGATACAACCTTAGAATCTACTTAGTTATCAATAGACAAGGGATGAACCCTAGTCTACCTCTCAAGTACTCAAATGTATCCTTCGGTAAGGGTTTTGTGAATATGTATGCAAGTTGTTCCTTTGATTGTACATATTCCAATATTTCTTGTTTGTCTTGTACATGTTCCCTCAAGTAGTGATACTTTATAGATATGTGCTTTGTCTTTGCATGTATCACTAGATTCTTTGAAATATTTATAGCACATGTGTTATCACAATAAATCATCACTGGTTCAGTGATCTCCTCATTCATTCCTTTCAACAATTGTTTTATCCATGGTATGTTAGAACAAATTGCAATAGCAACAACATACTCTGCTTCTGCAGTTGACTGTGATATGCATCCTTGCTTCTTGCTAATCCAAGTAACTAGTCTTTCTCCAATAAAGAGTGGTTCACCAATAGTTCTCTTTTTATCATCTATATTTCCAGCCCAATCAACATCTGTATAGACTTTCAATTTGAATTTTTGTTCTCTTTTATACCAAAGTCCATAATCCTCAATATTCTTCAAATATCTAAAAATCCTTTTAACAACTGTCATATGTGACTCTCTGGAGTTAGCAGAAAATATTGCAACTATTCCAACAACATGTGCTATATCTGGTCTTGTGTGTACAACATACATCAATCTACTAGTCATAGATCTATACAAGGTTTGATTTACCTCAGGTGTCTTGTCCTCTTTTTTCAATTTGCATCCTGTCACCATAGGTGTTCTGACTGGTTTTGATTCTTCCATTTTTAATGTCTCCAGTACTTCCTTGATGTATTTTGACTGAGTAATGTATATTCCTATAGTTTGTTGTAAAATTTGCAATCCTAGAAAACATTTGATCTGACCAAACATCGACATCTTAAATTCTTTCCTCATTTCATCAGCAAATGAAGTGCATAAGTTATCATTACCTCCAAATATGATATCATCAACAAATATTTCAGCAATAAGTGTCTTATAATCATTTCCTCCTTTTAAATACAAATTGTTGTTCTCACTTGTTCTAATAAATCCAATACTTATTAGATAAGAATGCAGCCTTTCATACCATTCTCTTGGTGCTTGCTTTAGTCCATATAAAGCTTCGTGTAACTTACATACCATGTGTGCCTGATCAGGATCAACAAATCCCTCAAGTTGTTCAATGTATACCTCCTCTTCAAGTATTCCATTAAAAAATGTGGATTTCACATCCATTTGATACACCTTGAATCATTTATATGTAGCATATGCAAGTAGTATCCTTACTCCTTCAAGTCTAGCAACGGGTGAAAAAGTTTCTTCATAGTCAATTCCTTCTTCTTGTGCATACCCTTTGCAAACCAATCTTGCTTTATTTCTGATTACATTCCCATCTTCATTCAATTTGTTTCTAAAAATCCATTTGGTGCCAATGATATTTTTATCACTCGGTCTCAGTACTAAATTCCATGTCCTATTTTTCGATATCTTCTCAATTTCTTCATTCATGGCATTAAACCATTCTTCATTTTCTAATGCATCTTTAACATTCTTAGGCTCAAATTCACAAATTAAACAAGTGTCATCTTTGAAATTACTTCTTGTCAATATGCTTTCTCCTTTATCTCCAATGATTTGATCCCACGGATGGTGTCTTCTTACATATTTAGCAAGTACAGGTTTAGTTTTGGTCCTTCATCATCTTCTTTAGTATCTACATTGTCTTCAGGTTCATGATCTTCTGTTTCAGCATTTTCCTGATTCTCAATTTGTGTTATCTGTTGCCCGGTAATGTTAGGCATCTGTGTCAGTATAGTATTAGGTTATTCCTAGTAAACAAATCTACTATAGTTCTCTGGTTCTTTCATGTTGTCTTCATCATTTATTTCAACAAATTCATCAACTTTCACATTTCCACTCTCAATGATTTTGTTAGTCGACTTGTCTAAACATCGACTTGTCTAAACATTTGTAAGCTTTACTATTAGTAGAATATCCAAGAAATATTACTTCATCACTTTTTGAATCAAATTTTCCATTTTGATTATCTTTCAGAATATAACACCTACTTCCAAATATTCTAAAATAACTTACATTGGGAGTATTACCATACCATAGCTCATAAGGTGTTTTGTTTGAATCTTTGTTTAGTTGTACTCGGTTCAGTGTATAGACTGCTGTGCTAACTACTTCTCTCCAGTATGTTTGTGCAACTTGATTTTCAATCATCAATGTTCTAGCACAATCAACAATTGATATGTTCCTTCTTTCAGCAATCTCATTCTGCTATGGTGTCCTTGGTGCAAAAACCTGTCTTTTGATTCCATTCTCATTACAAAAGTTAGTGAACTCATCATAAATAAATTCACCTCCTTTATCAGATCTCAACCACTTTAGATATCTACCAGCTTCTTTTTCCACTCTTTCCTTATACCACTTAAACATCTTAAATACTTCAAATTTATCTTTTAGAAATATTACAGTCATCATCCTAGAGTAGTCATTAACAAATTTAATAAAATATATGTCCCCAAAATAGCTTTGTGTTCTCATTGGTGCACGTAAGTCTGTATGAACTAACTCCAAAATGTCATTAGATGAGAAATTCTTGCTCTTGAAACTAGATTTTGGCATCTTACACATTTGACATTTTTTGCACTTTACATGGTCTAGTTTAGATAAGCTTAGTAAGCCTCTAACTTTTCTTTTTCTACTAATCTTAACCATGTTGTCAAAATTTACATGACAGTATTTTGTGCCATAACCATATATATTCATTCTTTTCCAATAAACAAGTAGTTTCAACTATGTCAAGATAGAATAGGTTACCTCTTGATTGTTCACCAGTACCGATCAATTTTAATTTTCCATCATAGATTCTTTCTTTTCTATTCTCAAATGCAACTCGGTGACCTGTGTTATTCAACTGTGAAACACCCAACAGATTGTAGTTAAGTCCTTTTACCCAATAAGCATTTCCACATTTGATTTGATTATTCAGCATAATAGTACCTATAGTATGAGGAAATATTCAACCTGTTGGGAGCAAGCTCAAACATAAAATGTTAGCGGGTTAGCACATATAAATCATGAAATAAGCAAGAGCCAACAAGAAATATTCATAACATCAGATTGAGCTGAAACAAGCTATTGCACCCTATATTACTTGTTTGATTTTCTCATTTAGATTGGATGTGAATGTGCTCTCTCAAACACAAATGGAGTGGATCCCCAATGCAATGCAACTATGAATGCAAGATTAGAAGCAAAGAAGAGATTCAAGAGCTAGTATGAAGAACTAGTCTCAAATGCTTCTCAAAGATGACATTATAAATTATGAAAATGATATGCAAGACAATGAAAGAAACTATGATTCATTAAACATTATCCTAGCATGTAACTTCTAAGTGATTTAAGCATAAAGAGCATGAAAACTAGAAATGAGCTTCTAAAACAAGAGGAGAAGGCCTCTATTTATAGATTTTTGGGAGAGAAGAGAAGGGCTTGAATGAGGTGGCATCCACATAAGAGCCACATAAGGGATACATGGGCTTGGAAGGGATGGCCATTTTGGAGTCAGACATAGCATTAAATGTTTGAGTGGCTCAAGATTTTCAAGTGGGGGACAAATATGTAAGAGTATTTAACTGGAATGGGTGACCATTTTGGAGAGAATTTTCACACACGTGTGAGCATTCTATTAGCATTAAAAGGGTTAAGAATCACATTTTTAAGTGGGATTAGAGGATGATTAGGTGGGGAAGTATGTTTAGGAAATGAGGTGATGGGTGTAGAGTAGGAATAGGGTAGGCTTAGGGTAGACCTCTAGATTGGATTAATAGGTCTCTAGGTAGGGTTTAGATTATAATTCAAATTAGATTTGAATAAATCATAGCTTAGAAGAATTAGGGATATGAAAGATTTTTTAATAAATATAAATTTATTAAAAGGGGATTTTGTGAGGCAAATGTATTTAAATAAAATACATTAGGATAGTATTTAGATTATTGATAAATACTAACAATGAAACTATTTAATTGATTAAATTAAATAGTTAGATGAACAAATGGGAAATTAATATTAATAATAATATTAATATTTTTGAATGTCTACATTTTTCTCCTCTTTGACGTGGCGTCACAAGTGATGTGATGTCAAAGACAAGAAAATAAGTTTCCCCAGAGAAAGAGGGTTTCTAGGAGTCATGCCGAAGCAACGACGATATAGGGTTGTGCCCCCTCAAGAAAAGAACACAACAAAGACAACTTTGTGGGATTTTCTCAAAAAATGGCGCAACTGGAAGGAGGAAGGGAGAAGAGGGAATAAATAGAAGCCTTCTGAAATGCAAGCATGAATGCAACTAAGAATGAAAATGCAATGATGAAATTAAATGCAACTAACGAGCCTCAGGGATCCATTTGTGTGAAGAATATGGAGAGCACATCTGATTTTTATATTGCAAAAGGAGGTATGCATCAGGTGTTAGAAAACACAAATGACATGATTCCTTTGCATGGACTAGATGCTCAAACAAAAGCATACTGCAAAAGATGCATATATCAGTAGCCACCAGTCACAACACACCAAGATATAACAGATCAGGTAGTGGTGAGTAGGTTTAAACTGACACAAAAAAAATAAAATCAATAAAGAAGGCCTCATGACCAAGTAGTCATTCAGTGCAAAGTTCTTGCCATGAATAGGATTGATGTGATGAAGGATTTGATAAGCCGACGCCGGAAGGATGCATCCTAACGGGCAAGGATTGGATTTGATTTGATTAAAAGATATTCATTAGCAAAAGCTGTGAATAGAATGAGGAGCAAGGATAGTCGACCGCAAAACTAATTTGGTGAAAAACATGATCGCAGTCGCAGGAGTCAAAATGTCACTGAAATAAAAAAAATGAGCGATGCGGAAGGAAGGAAAGGTTTATTGCAATATTTTGGAGAATTTTTTGTTTTTTTTTTAAAAATTTTGCGATTTTATTTTTTTAAATTTTTTTTGTGCATTTAGACTGTACAACGGGATTAATAATACAAAAATATATAGGCAAGAGAAGAAAAGGGAGCGGGAAAAGTTTCTGGGAAAACGGGGGTTATAAGAGGGGCTAGAGGGCTAAAAGAAGGTCATTTGTGAATAGTGATTAGACAAGAAAAGAGATCTAGAGAGAAAACATGGTAGACAAGAAGCTAAAGAGGCAGTTGGGAGAGCGCATTTAGACCCATGGGAGACCCGCGGAGCGACCAGTACCGGTGAGTAGATCAACCGAGACCTTTCATTGACTATTCTCTGATTTTTTTATGCTTTTGGGAAGGGTTAGGGGTCATAAATGAGGTTTATAAGGGTTTAGGACCGGAGACGCCAGTTCTCAAACCGGTGTTTGTGAAGACACCGATCCCCAGATCGATGTCTGCATAGACGCTGATCCTCAAACCCACATCTTCATGGATGACGGTTCTGAACCAGCATCTTCAAAGACATTGGACTCAGACCCACATCTTCAAAGATGTGGGTCAGGGAGCAAACTTTTCAGAGACATCGGTTGAAGAACTGACATCTCCACCCAAACTGACATCTGCTCCAAAAGGGGTAGACGCTGAGGGGGAGAGAAAAGGAAGGATCTAGTGTTGGACGGGGATGGGTCGAGAATAGACCTAGGGACATGATGCCCCATTCTGGGAGGGGTTAGGCTAGAATTGAGAAAAAGGATGTCATTGACACTGTGGTGTTTGGATTTTGTAGGAGCAGCTTCCACTACTGGGATCTCGAGAGCACTGGCCACCGACGATGGAGTTGGAGGGTCAGCTGATAGAGGTGGACTGGGGATTGTTAGCTATAGTGGGATTAGATTATATGCCCCAATGGCCTAGGCTATGAGTGCATAATGGGATGATGAATGCACTCATCAAGCGGTGGCACAACGATACCATGAAATTTTATTTGCCTACTAGAGAGGCGACGATTACTTTGGAGGATGTGTGGAGGATCTTACGGATACCGATCTGAGGACCAGTCCCTCAGTATAGATTAGAGGACAATGAGCATTACATAGAGCTAGCTTTCAAGAGGCCCCTAAGGAGGATACCCAGATACAAGACATGGATGCCCTAGTAGCCGGCGGTCGACAGGAGGCTAAGGAGGATAGCACTATTTTTGGCAAGCTTGATTCGTGGGAGGATGCTGGTAGACCTGGCCGAACAGGGGTTTGGGATGGGATGGTATCAGGTATTGGTAGAGATTCTCGAGGAGGGGAATACCTATTACTGGGGGTATATTTTCCTTGGACAGTTATACCATGATTTATGCATGGCTGTGTACCACAGGGTGCGCAACATGGGGACAGGGGTCACATTACTATTAGTGTGGGCTTGGGAGCATATTATAGTGCTCTGACTGATGAGGGTGCGAGAGGCTCGATAGCCAAGAGATTCATACACATGTAGGTATAGGCTACCACTGAGGTATACCTCTGTGGGCTAGACAGGATACTGGTGGTGACTTATTGATGAGATCCAGGTTTTCTGTTGGACACCATACAGAGCGTGTGAGCCCTGGGAAGCGATGGACTGGCATGTGGGAGGGGAGGATAGTTTTGAGGACTTCATTTATCTCTCATATTCTCAAATAGATTATTTCTTACTAGGGAGGACCATCCACCAGATAGAGCGCTACAGGCCATCCTGGGTGATGAGATAGTTTGGATTATAGTAGGGGGTGATGGTAGAAGATGGTCTACATCCTCATGTCACCAAGGAGGTTGGAGTCTAGGACAGGTACATAGATGCTCTTATTGTGAGGGTGATATGGAGGACTCTGGCATGGGNATGTGGCTAGGCTAGACATAGTGGATGCAAGGATGACAACAGAGTATGCGGCCTGGTGGGTTGCACACACGCCTTTACGACTGATAGACCCAGTACAGGTGGCTGCTCATGAGCAGCCTAAAGGTGATATGGAGGTTGACAATAGGAAAATAGTAAGGGATGCCTTGAATACCTTATCAGTAGGATAGAGGAGGAAACCTAAGAGGACACGAGTCCGACCATCGACGGAGGCACAAGAGGAGGAGGAGGGGGGACAGGATGAGGGGCCAGAGGGGCTACCGAGAGATGGGCAAGATCAGGCACCTCAGGTGCCTGCACAGGGACAGGATCAGGCACCTCAGGTGTTGATACAGGGATAGGTACCACAAGGGCCACCCATAGGATATGTTTCACAAGAGACACACGATACCATCATCGTAGAGTGAGACAACTTGCAGACTGAGTGTGCACGATTTTGGGGACTACTGGGGATGACACAGGTGTCAAAGGCCAGTCTGTAGACAAAGATGGATCAGATACATGGCTTATTAGCTATAGAGACAACATGGGTGAATAGGGCAGAGGGTGCACTTGAAACCCTATAGGGCAGAGTAGACTCAGATGAGTTCTCAATGGTGGAATTGACACAGGATGCTGCTGAGCTATGAACAAAGGTATGGACACTGACAGATCAGTTGGGTACCCTCACAGAGTAGATGGAGGAGGTGATAGAGAAAGTTAGTGCATTGACCTCTGGGAGGGATGTAGCACAGAGGCAGGCCAAGGCATACAAGATAGAGTGAGACATCGCTCGACAGGTAGCCAGTACAGGTAGGGCTATTCAGGTGGTAGAAGAGGCCTTTGTAGCTCACAGAGACTCAGCTAGGGAAGGCAGAGAGGCAGCCCAATACTAGGCATTGTACCATGATTTAGTACCCAAGGGCCAGAGATAGACATTTACAAAGTGATCTCGATCATAGAGCACAGGGTGGGCTTCTCAGGGATCAGTTGGGATGCTGCTATGTCCACCACCAGGATAGGGAGGAGGACCATCACAACCACCTACATAATTCATCAAAGGATTTTTTGACACACACATTTTTATATTTTTGAGATGAGATGTATATGTATATCAGCACCTAGGTGCATTTTGATGTATTTATTGATGACAATCAGTGTATTTATGGACATGATTTTATATATATGATGACCGATTGATGATTCTATAATTCTATGCGTTGATCTATATGACATTATGATGCATATGCTTATATGTGTACTGACATTTATGTTTGCAGGATGTGATTTTTTATGATTATGTATATATAGGATGAGATGTTTAGATGCATATACCTAGATGTATATTTATGCATTTGATGTATATTGTAGTGTTTTTGATGAAATATAATGGATGCATTTAATATGTTATGAATGTTTTATGATGCAATGTATGTAAATGCAATGATCCTAATGGAAATGCAGGAATGATATGAAAAATGTAGGGATGCAGTGGATGCAACAGGACTCGTGTTTTTGGTGTGTGCCACATTAAACCGATGAACCAAACAGACGAACTATAAAGGACCAGGCAAGGAAGGTTAGCATGATGGTGGCTCAAAGTGTTAGTGTGATGGACACATGACGAATATACAAGGACAAAATTGAGTGATTAATTACAAGCAGTATGTACAAATATTTCTGACGAGACCTGATTGGATCTTGTTGTTTTGAGGTGTGCGATAGTGTTGGAACACCTAGGAAATAGGGTTTTGGGAATGATATGGACACAAAGGATGGAGGGAACAAGATTTTGATAGATAATGGAATAGTCCACTATGTGTGACACCTGTTGCCAGGTTTTCATCACCCATACTTGTCCAAGGCACCTGATTTCCAAGTTTTCACCATTGGACGAAATTTTTCTCTTTACTCTTTTTTTTTTTTATGTTTTGTCTAAGCGCCTATTTTTCCAGGTTTTTGTCGGGACAACCATTTTTCCCAGCTTCATTTTCTACTTTTTGAGATTTTTTTAGGACTTTTAATACTTTTTATCAATTTTTTCAGATAACTGGAATGGATTACCAACTGTCAGGAATAGAAGCACCTAAGATGAATGATGTTTATGGGATCATTCAAGGGTTCTCCTTCAGGAGTGGAGATGCCAAAGAACCAAAAAATGTAGTGAAAATGTATGGGCCTTGCCAGGTAACCTTAAATTTACCTTTCTTTTTCTCGATCAGTACCCACTTTCTGATTTTCCTTTAGCACAAAGTCCCCTACCTGGAACTGGAGTGGGTGGACTTTCTTGTTATAGTTCCACTTGAGTATATTTTGATAGACAAACAGGTGATCATAGGCTTGCTGGTGCTTTTCATCTAGTAGATCAAGCTGTGTGAGTCTTGCTACTCAGTAATCTTCATCATTGATCAAGCCTCTCAGTGATACCTAGAGGGATGACAATTTGACCTCAATTGGTAAGATAGATTTTGCACCGTAGACTAGGGAATATGGAGTGGTGCATATAGGAGTATGGTATGAAGTGCGATATGCCCAGAGGGCGGGGTTAATTTGGAGATGCCATTCGCGACCACTATCATTAATAACTTTCTTGAGGATTTTGAGAATGGTCTTATTAGTTGCCTCAGCTTGGTCGTTACCTTGAGGAAAATATGGACTAGAGAAACGGTGATGGATATGGAGATGAGCACACAGATCACTGATGTGTTGATTTTCAAATGGTGTTCTATGATCTGTGAAGATAGTGGAGGGTATGCCAAAGTGACAAACGTTGTGGTAGAGGATGAATTTTAAGATCTGGACACCTGTAGTGAGGGTGAGTGGAATTAATTCAACCCACTTTGTAAAGTACTATGTTGCTATTATTATGTATTTGTGTCCTTCAGAAGAGAGGGGAGTGATCTTACCAATGAGGTCAAAACCCCAACAAGAGAAAGGCCAAGGGGGCACAATAGGTTGGAGGTCCTGTGCAAAAGCATGGATCAAATTGGCATTCTATTGACAAGGTAAGCACTTCTTGATGAACTCACAAGCATCATGTTCCATTGTAGGCCAATAGTACCCTGTTTATAAAAGTTTCTTGGCTAGGACCATGCCACTCGTATGGGCATCGTATATTCCAGCATGTACCTCTTGTAAAGCCTGGGCAGCCTTGTTTTCATCTAAACATCTAGAGAGCACATTGTAATAGCCCCGACGATAAAGGGTATTGGCAACAAGGTTGTAATGTGAAGATCTATGAATAAATTTTTGGTGTTGGGTTGAGGTGAGATGAGGGGATATGATACCATTTTGTAGATAAGCCTAGATATCGTGGTATCACGGGGACTGGGGACCAACCAAGACATATACGTGATTCAATTCATCGTTCTCATAAGCTGGAGCATGAAGTTGTTCAACTAAGGATCCGTACTGCATAGACTCATGAGGAATATCTAGGAGGGAGCCAATTGTGGCCATTGTGTCAACAACCTTGTTCTGCAAGCATGGTATTTGTGTTATCCGCAAGTGGAGGAAATTCTCTTTCATCTTGTCAACCATCTCCTTATATGGCATCAGTTTGTCATCTTTGGTTTAATACTCATCCAAGACTTATTTGATGATGAGTTGGGAATCACCAAAGACATGTATATCTATGATGTTCCATTCTATAGCCATGCGGAGCCCTGCGGCTAGTGCCTCATATTCTGCAATGTTGTTCATGCAAGGAAATCCCAATTTGAATGACATAGGGATGTAGTCACCTTGCAACGTGACAAAAAGTATTCCTTCCCCTACACCATGGGCTGTGTAAGATCCATCAAAGTAGAGTTGCCAAGTGGGTTGCTCTTCTATCATGTACAAGTGCTCATCTAGAAATTTTGTGATTAGAGGATATGCGTCCACCAATGGTGCTTCTACTAGCTGATTTGCGATGACTTGTCCTTTAATGGCTTTTCTGTCTACATATTGAATATAAGAGTAGTCTTAGAGAGTAGGTACTTGAGAGGGTCCACTTTTGAAATGAGCTTGGTTGTATGACTAAGCATATAGTGGCAAAGTTTTTGAGTGGCAAAAACCACTGCCAGACATGCTTTTTCCATAGGGGAATAATTGAGCTCATAACCCACTAAGGTTTGACTGATGTAATAAATGGCTCTTTCTTTGCCTTCATCATCCAACTGAGCAAGGAGTGCCCCCAGTGCTTTTGTAGTAGCAGAAATATATAGGATGAGTGGTTAGCTGGGTAAAGGTGGTACCAAGATGGGTGGATTAGCCAAGTATTCTTTGATCTTTTCAAAAAAATTATGACACTAAGGATCCCATTTGAAAGTGTTATCTTTTCGCAGGAGATGAGTAAACGATTGGCACTTGTCTGCTAACTGAGAGATAAAACGATGCACAAATTGCAATTTTCCTTGGAGGATGCACAATTTTCAGAGTGTTTTTGGTGGAGGCATTTCCATGATAGCTTGTACCTTTTTTGGATCTATTTCAATGCCTATTCTGGATACAATGAAGCCAATGAACTTTCCCGACGTGACCACAAAGACACACCTCTTAAGGTTGGCCATAGTGTCCAATCTTGTCAAAGACACATTCTAGAACATCTAGGTGATCTTCCCTTTTAACTGATTTAGCCAAGATATAATATACATAGTCCTCAAGGATCTTGTGAATCATGTCATAGAAAATGACTATCATGGCCCTCTGATAGGTTTCCCTAGCATTCTTTAGACCAAATGACATCATATTATAGTAGAAATCCCCTAGGGGGTTATGAATGTTGTCTTGTGCTAATCTTCTTCTGCAATGTGGATTTGATTATATCTTGAAAAGTCATCCATGAGTGACAACATCTCATGTCCTGTTGTGAGGTCCACTATCATGTCTATGTTAGGCAATGGGAAATCATCCTTGGGACATGCCTTGTTGAGATCTCAGAAGTTTGTACATATCCTGATAGATTTATTAGGTTTGGACACTAGCACCATGTTGGAGATCCATTCAGATTAGTCAATGGTGCAAATGATTTTGGCTTGGAGTATCTTTTCAAGCTCTGCTTTGACGAGCAGTGCTACCTTGGGGTGCATCTTTCGAAGCTTTTGTTTGACAGGTTTGATGTTGGGGTCCACTACTAGATGGTGAACCACCAAGTTAGGGTCTAATCCCAACATGTGGGCATAAGACCATGCAAATTTGTCTACAGATTCTCGTAAGAGAGCAAAGAGAGCTGGTTCTTCTGCTTCTATCAAGGAGGCTGCAATGTAAGTGATGCAAGGATAGTCCTCGATACCCAGATTGACAGGTTTTGTTTCTTCAATGAGGATCAATGACTATTCAGGCTTGTAATCATGGATTAGAGGAAGAGGAGAGTCTTCATACTCTAGCACCTTAGGGAGGTTTTCGCCAACAGATACGCCCTTTGTTTTTACTTTTTTGAGATCAGATAGCACCCTAGAGGGGTTTTCGCTAGGGGATCAATTTTTCTCTTTTTTATTTTTGTTTTCTACTTCATTTTTGTGGTTGAAGTCCTCCTCTTCCCCAAAGTATGCCTTTGGATCCAATTTGTAGACATGTGGTGAATCTTGCCCCCAGTCATTGCTCTTTTCAATTTCTCCCATGAACCTTAGGAGTGCTTCCTCGCTTTGGAACTCGTCAACATGTATGACACCTAGTTGGTCCTAGTCTATGAGTTCAGGATGTAGGAGGGGAAGGTCAATGAAATAAATTGAGAGTTGACGGAGTATAGAATTGCCCAGGAAGATTTCATCGTCAATATCGTCGTAGGATTTCACAATTTTCTCTTCAGGGACATCTTCGAATTCAACGATTTGGCCCAGGGGTCTACAATGGGTATAGATGTTGTCATTAGTGTCCCCAGTCATGGTAGAATCCATACCAAGGCCTAAGTTCTTTTCTTGTTTGGTGGGTACAAAAGGGTCTTTCATTCCTTGCTCTTCAACACCCAAGCCGCCACCTTGATAGTTCCATTTTTATGTAACCATCTTGTGAGTTGAAGGGTATTTTCATTTTAAATAATTGAGAAACCAGTGTCTGGGGGTGGCGGATCTTTATAAAGCCACCGATTGATGTCTAGTGCCATCTCCTAGCTACTCAAAATGCCATTTGAGATAAAAGTGGTAGGGCCCAATTATTTTGTCTGCGGCTTGCTCTGGTCTGTTATGTTCTTGTTTGGTCTCCCTTGGGTATGTGGATCAACTAGCAATGCTCCAACTGTGAAGGAATCAGATAGGGTGTACTCGCCACAATTCTGGTTGTTGATCTTGATCATGGAAAGGGTGGAAGAGAGGATTGTTTTTGGATTTGAATGGATTCAAGATGAACTGGTGACAAAGGTGCCAATGTTGATCCCGGGACAATGATTGGAATGTGGGAAGGAGGTTTCCAACACATTGTAGTATGAAAAGGGCTTGGGATCTGTGCGGATGGTGATTTCAGTTCTGTTATATGGGAAGTTGATGAACTGATGGTAGGTGGATGGGACGACTTGCATAGAATGGATCCATGGGCATCCAAGGAGGATGTTGAAGGGAAGGTCAAGATCAAAAATGTGACATACTATATCTTGGTTAGCAGGGCCCACTTTGATGGGCAATGGAATGGTGCCTTCAGAAGTGCGTTCTAGATTGTCACAGGCTTTGATGGTAATGACATCATTTATTATATCTGCTTCAGTGCAACCCAACTATTTGATGAATTTTAGAGTACATAGATTTAGGGATGAACCATTATCTATCATGACTTGCTTGATGACAAAATCTTTAATCGTGACAACAATACAGAGTGGAAGGTTATGATAAAGTTCTTCTAAGGGCACGTCTGTTAGTTTAAAGGAAACCCCACAAGATGCAGACAAGTGGCCGACAAGGTTCTGGAATTTAGTGAGGTTGACGTCATTGGGAACACGTGATCCTTGTAGGGATTTATTAAGGATCTCTTGATAGGTGGGTGAGGTGTGAAGGAGATCCAAGATGGAAATTTGGGAAAGAGTATTCCCTAGGTGTTCCAACAGGTTATATTGGGTACCAACAGATAGAGCGGTACTTGCACCTGGGATAGTTATTCTGCCTCGATGAGTGGTGATTGCGCATTGGTTATCGACACCCTTGAGATGAATGACATTGATAGAGGATTGGACTTGGGATATGCAGTCGATGAGATTATCATAATTGATATATGCATTTGTATAATATTTTTTGTCAGCATTGTCTCCTTTACCTGAGGTGTGTTCAGGAAATGCAATTTGATAGATTTTAAGGCCTGCATTTGGAAATGGTTGGGCAAGAGAGTCCACTTCGATCTATTTGTGTTTAATGGGATCTTGGATGTAGTGTTTTAGCTTCATGAATTTGATGGTGGTGTGTCCCTTAACACGATGGTAATCATAGTACTCATTGTCTTTATACCAGGAAGGCTTAGGTGTTGAGTCATCAAATAGCTGTGCTTTTGGGTACATGACTTGGTTAGGTTGGACCATTCTGTGGAAGATGACATCTATGTGTTCACCCAAGGGGGTAAACATGCATTGTGGCACATTCTGGGCATGAGGCCTTGGCTGTCCATGTGGGACTGATATAGTGTTCATCTAGTTCACAGGACCTTGGTAGGTGGGTTGATATGATGTCCCTAGAGGGGGATAGATAGTTGCACCTTGAGGGTGTATGTTTTGCTGGTACGTCAGTTGGTGATATGTGGGAGAGAGCTATTAATACATGAGAGGGGGTTGAGGGTATACTGGTAGTGCTTGCTAATAAGTTTGGGTAGGTGCGTTGGGATCGGCCACCATGACCTGAACGTGTTTGGTGTCACTAGCTTAGTTAGTTATTGCATTCTTGTTCTTGTTCCAGTACCATGATCGATCATTATTATGTTTATCAGGCTGGGATTCTTTATAGTGTTTGATGGCACCGTATTTTATGAGACCCTATTTGAAATCCATGGATTTGATTATGATGTCTTGATAAGTTTCTATACAAGTCATGCACATATTATAGGAAAGCTTAGGGTGGAAGTTGTTAATATAGATTTTGATGAGATGTTGCTCAGGTGGTTGATAGGATAACCTTGTAGTAAGCCCTTGAAAACACTAAAGGTAATCAACCAAGCTCTCTCCTCCATTCTATTTGGAATTACATAAATCAAGGAGGGAGAGTTCATTTTCTACATTGTGTGCATATTGGGACACAAACTTCTCTAATAGTTTGGCAAAAGTAGAGACTGTGCCATAGGGGATTTTGTAGAACCACTGAAGAATGATCTCTCCTAAGCTTTTGGGAAATAGTCTCATGAGGAAGTTATCTCTATAGGCCACTTCTTGGCATGCCATGTAGAATTATTTCACGTGGCTCACAAGATCTCCCTTCCACTGATATTTATCAAACTTGTGTGTTTCAAAGTGGCAAGGACACACTTCTTCAAACTTGAATGTTTTAGCTTTGGTCCCTCCTTTTAGCTCCTTGAGAGTGTTCTTCATTTCCTCCCATTCATGATTGATTTGTGGGGGAGGATTATTAACCCCGTTTCATTGGTTCCCTGGATTTGATATGGATCAAAGGGAGAATATGGGGGATTTTGTGGAGGATACTGTGGTGTTTGGTATGAAGGTTATTGGTCAGCGTAGATGGGTTGTTATGGGGGAAGCTGCGACTGAGGGGAATATTATGGTGGAGGAGGTGGTGACATCTGATAGGGTTGTTTTAACTGCTAGAAGTATGCTTGTATTTTTTGAGGTGTTGGATAAGTGGGCTGAGCCTATTGTGAACCTAGATAAGGTAGAGGATAACTATTTTGTGGTGGAATGCCCCCAGTGGCTGCAACGAAGTAATTGGTGTTATTGGGAACACTGGATTGTTGCGGTGGTGTAACAGTTTGTGATGCAGCGAAAGATGGCATGGCTAGGTAGTTGGTGAAATTAGTTTGTTGCTACTGTGTTGGTTGGAGGATAGTGTGCATGTTAGTGAAAGGTTTAGCAAGCTGCTGTAGTGGTTTCACCATGAAGGGATTTGCCCCCTGCATTTGTGGTTGTGGCTGCTGGGTAGTTTGGATGATTGGTTGTGCAGCTGTGAAGGGGTTGGTTTGTTGCTGTTGTGCTTGGGATGTGAATGGGTTGGCATTTTGTTGCTGTGGTTGTTGATGTTGGGCTTGTTGTTGGATAGGTTGTTGATGTTGGATAGGTTGTTTCTACTAGACTAGTTGTTGTTGTTGGATTGGTTGTTGCTATTGCTGTTGGATAGGTTGTTTCTGTTGGATTGACTATTGTTGTTGGATTGGTTGTTGCTATTGTTGTTGGATAGGTTGTTTCTATTGGATTGGTTGTTGCTTTTGGATAGGTGGGATGGGAATTTGTGTTATGGTGAAGGGATTGGTAGATGTTTGTTGCATGGGAGGATTTGGGTTGAATTGCATTTGAGGCAAAACTGCTGGCACACGTTGTGATTGCGTTGCTATTGGAGCGGGGAAGGTGGGCCCTTGCAGAAATAATGGTTGGTTGTACTAATTCATAAGCGGCATGCCTATGGTGAATTATGTTTTCAGCTGTGTGTATGTGATAGAAGAAAAAGGTGGAATAGGCATGGAGATTTGAGTGCTTTGATGATGCGAATTGGGTGGTGCATTTTGAATGGGCGGAGTGGTGATGGGTGGAATGGTGGTTTGCTGAGAGATGATTGGTGGTGGTAGGAATTGTGCTACAAATGATAGGAACATTTGTGAAAGTGGAGCGGCTTTGGATTGAGGAGGTGCAGGTGCTTGCGTAGTGATAAGAGGTATTACTTGTGTTGTTGATGTTGGATTAGGAGGCAGGGCTCCCGAGGTAGATGGAGGTGTCGTGTGCATGATGGAGGGTGAGATGGAAGGTTGGACTACTCATGAAATAAGAGTTCCCACCTGTAGGGCTCACTGAAGTGGATCAAAAAATTTGTTTCTTATAAGGAAACTCAGGTGCGGAAACAGCTTCCTACACTAATCTCTATAGGAAAGTATTGTGCAAATTATTTTAAACCCTTACAATTTTAGATTCGTTAACTACTTTAACAATGATATTGTAGCCACATACCATGCATACAGAAAATAGAGAATGACACAATGATTTACCCTGGGGAAAACCTTTCGGTAAAAAACCCCAGCACTCCAAACCCTGCACAATGTATTATCTTCAACACAACGATTACAACACACTTGCAATGCAAGTTCTTTCAGGAGACAATTGACACACACAGAAAAATCTAGTAGCACCAGATTATACCAACAATACAATCTTTTTTGTATCCTTTTTTGTAACCCTAAAAATGCTTATATCATGCACTTTCCTTTTTAGGGCAACTTCCAAAGATAGCCGCATTAGGGTTTTACCATTCTCCGAGAAAATAGGAACCCCACAATTGTGGAAGAGTGTAAAGTACTCAACTTTATCAGTTGCCACATGTCTTGCATGTCTTTTTCCTATCATTGAAATCTCCTAGAAATAGCTCTTACGTGTCATAGGAATCCATCATAACCATTACAGCCATGATCTCCTTACACACCATTCAAGATGCCGACACATCAACATGCCAACTAGACATGTACACTCACACTTAATTACATTATTTGCAAGAAAATACATTTTACAAAACAAATAATGAGAATAGGAATTATCCAAGGTTGAGACACCTTATTCCTAACA
>MU225139.1:50227-66404 GCA_018584345.1 Thuja plicata | reverse complement strand
AATACACTCTTTTTTGTATCCTTTTCTGTAACCCTAAAAACACTTATATCATGCGCTTTCCTTTTTAGGGCAACTTCCAAAGATAGCCGCATTAGGGTTTTACCATTCTCCGAGAAAATAGGAACCCCATGATTGTGGAAGAGTGTAAAGTACTCAACTTTATCAGTTGCCACATGTCTTGCATGTCTTTTTCCTATCATTGAAATCTCCTAGAAATAGCTCTTACGTGTCATAGGAATCTGTCATAACCGTTACAGCCATGATCTCCTTACACACCATTCAAGATGCCAACACATCAAGTGGAGTGACACATCAACATGCCAACTAGACATGTACACTCACACTTAATTACATTACTTGCAAGAAAATACATTTTACAAAACAAATAATGAGAATAGGAATTATCCAAGGTTGAGACACCTTATTCCTAACATTTCTAATAGGATGATAACATTCCCCTAGGAGTGCCATAGGTCGTGTGACAAGTGTGGGTATAATCCAAGGTGGGAGTTGAAGTCCTTATTGATGAATGTTTGAGAGTACTTGACTGCTGTTACATCCACTCATGGTGTTCACCATGTGGACATGCCCTGGATGATTGATAAATGTCTCTATGGTACTCATGGTGGGAGTCTCATTAGTATCTACTCAAATGTGCTCAATTTGTTCATTGGGCTGAGGTGGATAGGTGACCATAGCGTTACTGTGGTCAATCACAAGATTAGATGAACTAGCTACAAGATTAGGGTCCATATCCTTCCTCTTCTTAGTGGCTCGTGTAATTTGTGGCATGAAATAATTAGCCTAAGGGGATATGAGATGCAAGATGTAATGCAAGGATGTTCCTAGGAAGCTAAGGATGATGGTGCTAGGACTAGGATTTTAGACGATGTGTCTAGGATGATGAGTATGCTCCTAAGGACTAAGGATGACTTAATGTATGCAAGGATTAAGGGTTTCTTTCCCTAGTGTAAGATCAAGTGGATGTGATTGTCTACCTAGGACAAAATTGTGGTCTTCAATGGATGAGATTTTCTATCAACGCGAACCAACCTTTTGATCAAGGTGATGAGGTTGCAAGGGAAAAAGGGGATTATCCTAAACAATGATTAGTTTATGGGAACTTAAGGATGGGGTTTTGATTAAGATGTAGGTTCTAAGCAACTCAAAATGGGATGCAATACTAAGTGAGGGATGCGATTAGGGATATTTTGGATGATGATTCTAGGTCGATTAGGATTGGATTGGATTATGCTTGATTATGCTAGGATGAGTGTGTGATGTGTTTCTAAAGATGACAACCTAAGGGAGGTCCTAAAAAAAATGCAAGCTAAGTGATCTTAATAAGAGGAGGAATGGTTGTTTGTTGTGGTAGACTAGCTAGTCATATTGCTCAAATTTGATGAAAGCAACGTTTAGATGATATTTGTCCATGAAGAGAGCAACCTTGTTGTTGTATATTACTTTGTCGAATTCTTTCCATTTATGACTTTCTTTCTTAATGGAATCAACGATGTGTTGGTACTTGGTAGCCTCTCGGGTTGTATTTTTCTATTCTCTATGCACGGGGGGTAACAAAGTTTTCACCTTCTTGTGCTTCTTGGAATCGGTAATGTCCTATAAAAAGATTTGATTTTGGATGAGAAATTGAAGGTTTAGGACAAATCTCATTAAAGACCAAATTTTGAAGATTATCAAAAATTCTGAAGCTCGCGTTAGTCTGCAAAAGGATGGTGTTTTGATGATTTGGCTAAAGTTTGATCTCTTTCTGATTTTTACTAGATTTGTTCCATCGCAAGAACCAGTTTCAACACAGTCAAATCAGAAAATAACAGGCATGTGTCTTGAAAACAATCTGACAAGGGACAAAGCAACCTTGAAGGATACAAGCAAGTGAGAAATTTGTTTATTGGGTATTCCGTTCGTGTCTTGGATTTTTCAATGTTCTTCAAACACTTCAAGCACAAATATACCTAAGTAATTGGCTTTGCATGAAATATTATAGGCCCATTGCTTAGTAGTCCTTTGGCTCACACAATAGTGTCACCTCGGAAGGGCACCCATGTTTTTTCCCTTTTCCAGGTATTGTTGCTGTGCTACGAAGATCTCTTTTGCAACACAATAACCTAGGACACATATGATGGGAATCTTTGGGGGAGAATCTTCCCTCCCCTTTCACTATAATAAGTCACAATTCGAAGGTGAATCAGGTAGCTTCTATGCCTAGAGTGCTTAGTAAGGGTCTCTGTTTGATTGTATCCTCTATGTCCACACAAGCACGATTCAGGTGTATAGCCCCATAGAGGGTCTTTACAAAAGTGGTCACCTAAACGTGATTAAGACTGCGAGGCCACACTTAAGTTAGACAAGAGCCGAGTATAAGCTCAAATGCCAATCAAATCTCAAGGATTTAACCCCAAAGAGTAATTTTGATTAAAATGAGTTGGAGTGGTGTGGCTTACACCTTGTTCTCACGTGGGTCATTCCTGGGAGATTTTTCCCACAATCTGAAGGCCCATCTAAAGGATTAACTTGAAAAGCAATTGGATTGGCAACAAAAAGGAGTCTAGATTTCTGATTTTCCCACAAGGGGAAAAGAGCATACTCTCCTATCCAATATCATTTTCTCCACAAACATGCAAGACAAGCTTAGTTCATTCCCAAAGATTTAATTATTTAACACAAAGAAAATGCATCTAGGTTTTTGATATTCCCAAAAGGGAAGAGAGCATAATCCCCTAACAATTGCTTTGTATTAGACAAAAAGATCTCTCTAATTAGTTTAGGTGCCTAAGAAAATGGTAACAAGCATGATCATTTGGTCGATTTAGATTGATGTAACCTGCAAGACAAATGTGAGTGATCTTTGGAATTCATGTCTTTGGCAAGCAGTGCTACACACACAACTAGTTAGTAGTTTCAAAAATTTAGCCTTTGACAAGCGTTGAAAACACAAAACCACTCAAAAAATTGTTAGAACATGACAAATAAAAGTCTGACAGAGTGCAGAGGCTGGTTCAGGGCACATACATCAAGTCTGTGTTTTACCCCAAAAATGTTAGAAATAACAAAATACACTAGAAAACACATAGAACCAGAAAAATGCTATACCAGCATAGATGCCGGTCTATGAAGCGCAAACGCCGAATGGTGATTGGGATGAACTGACATTTTTGTGCAAATGCCAAAATGTGAACCAACATTTGCGTAGACGCTGCTGTACCTGCAAGGCCAAAAAACACAACAAAAATAATAAAAAAGTTAATGTTCTTTCTTTCTTAGCTCTCAAATCGACCATAAAACCTATGTTGAGATTGATCAACCCTTAAAAACCAATATTTTTTAATGATTTAAAAAGGATTTGTTCCCTTTAATGAAAATTTGACATTATAACTGCTTGTAAAATTGGTTTTTGCTAAAAAATAGAATGTTAAAACACCAAAAAGCAGTGGGAAAAACAATAGAAATTGACAAATAAAATGTTAGGTTTGTTAATATCAAGAAAAATAGTACAAAATAGAGACGTCGATTCTGGTGCGTAGATGTTGGTTTAGCGTAGATGTCGAACGACGGTTCAGGAAGAGCCAACATTTTCGCAGACACCTCTGTGTTAATTGGAGACGCCGATCTGTGAGTTTGGTGAAAATGAGATAAAAAGACAAGAAAATTAGAAGGATTTTAGGGATGTGGGTCCCACCAGGCATGCCAGAATGTAGTATGAGGAAATATTCAACCTGTTAGGAGAAAGCTCAAACATAAAATGTTAGCGGGTTAGCACATATAAAACATGAAACAAGCAAGAGCCAACAAGAAATCTTCATAACATTAGATTGAGCTAAAACAAACTATTGCACCATATATTACTTGTTTGATTTTCTCATTTAGATTGGATGTGAATGTGCTCTCTCAAACACAAATGGAGTGGATCCCCAATGAAATGCAACTATAAATGCAAGATTGGAAGCAAAGAAGATATTCAAGAGCTAGTATGAAGAACTAGTCTCAAATTCTTCTCAAAGATGACATTCTAAATTATGAAATTGATATGCAAGACAATGAAAGAAACTATGATTTATTAAGCATTAGCCTAGCATGTAACTTCTAAGTGATTTAAGCATAAAGAGCATGAAAATTAGAATTGAGCTTCTAAAACTAAAATAGCATAATAACAATGCAAAATGAGAGATGCCAATACAAGAGGAGAAGGCCTCTATTTATAGATTTTTGGGAGAGAAGAGAAGGGATTGAATGAGGTGGAACCTATGTGGCATCCAAATAAGAGCCACATAAGGGACACATGGGCTTGGAAGGGATGGCCATTTTGGAGTCAAACATAGCATTAAATGTTTGAAAGGCTCAAGATTTTCAAGTGGGGGACAAATATGTAAGAGTATTTAAGAGGAATGGCTGACCATTTTGGAGAGAATTTTCACATGTGTGAGAATTCTATTAGCATTAAAAGGGTTAGGAATCACCTTTTTAAGTAGGATTAGAGGATGATTAGGTGGGGAAGTATGTTTAGGAAGTGAGGTGATGGGTGTATAGTAGGAATAGGGTAGGCTTAGGGTATACCTCTAGATTGGATTAATAGGTCTCTAGGTAGGGTTTAGATTATAATTCAAATTAGATTTGAATAAATCATAGCTTAGAAGAATTAGGGATATCGAGGATTTTTTAATAAATATAAATTTATTAAAAGGGGATTTTGTGAGGCAAATGTATTTAAATAAAATACATTAGGATAATATTTAGATTATTTATAAATACTAACAATGAAACTATTTAATTGATTAAATTAAATAGTTAGATGAACAAAAGGGAAGTTAATATTAATATTTTTGGACGTCTACAATAACTTTTCCTTTTACTTGACAGGGTGTATCATTTCCCATTCTTACTGATCCTTCATCATAATGTTTAAGAAATTAAAATTTTCTTTTATCACCAGTCATGTGATGTGTACAACCACTATCAATAACCCAAATATCATGTTTGCTAACTTTAGAGATAAGTATTGTTTCTACATACCTTTCATCTTCATATAAATCATCTTTTAAGGCTACGAACACTATTTCAATATCTTCATCACTATCAGATTCACTACTATTATTATCTTCAACAATGTAATAAGATTTCTTACCTTTATCTTTGTAATTTCAGTTATCTCTTCTATCATACTGTCAGTTCCTTTTGAAATCTCGGTCATCCTTTCTATCATTAGATCTATCATTTCTATCATCATTCTTCTTGTTAGGGCATCTTACAGCAAAATGGCCAATCTCTTTATAGTCAAAGCAGATCAAAGGCAATTTACCTTTATATCTTCCTTTACCTCTGTGTAATCTTCTAAACATTAAAGCTTCAAGTTCATCAAGTTCCTTGTCATCACTATCACTATCACTATCACTACTATTTATGATCATGTATTTGCTACTAGGTTTTCCAACTTTCAAAGTAGACATAAATGCAGACTCCTTAGATGGTACAATACTATTGTCAAAGTTATTCAGCTCAAAATAAATCAATCTTCCAACAATAATATCAACAATAATGTTATTTCCAGGTGTTTCTCTCATTTCATGTATTACAAAAACTCTTATAGAATAAATTGACAATATAGTTCTAAGAAACTTACTCACAATTGTGTCTTCATCAATGGTTCCACCAGATCCTTGAATAACATTCACAACTTCTTTAAGTCAGGTACTGTATTGTGTAATGTTTTCTCCTTCCTTCATTCACATGTCATCAAACTTTCCACGAAGGCTCTCAGCTTTGGCTCTTAGTACATTCACATCTCCTCCATAAACTATTGTAAGCTGATCCCACATCTGCTTGGCACTTGTACAATTCTTGATGTCCTCAATTTCAAAATCGATAAGTGAAGATGCAATCTCCACCATGATAAGGTTATGCTCATGTTTTTCTTTCAACTGATTTACTATCAAAGCTCCAGTAGGTAGAATGAATTCATTGTCCAAAAAATCTGCAATGTTGCTTGCAATTATTGATAGGTATAATCTCATTCTACTTTTCCATGTATGGAAGTTTTCCTTGTTCATCCTAGGTGCATCTCTCTTATAAATCTTGTGATCTTTAGCTCAAGTCCTTAAAAACTTTCTTATAAGCACTCCTGCACTAATAAGCATTGTTGCTCCCTGACAAGCATCGATAGCTCTGATACCAATTGTTTGAATAACTGAGGGGGGGGGTGAATCAGTTAGACTAAGTGCCCTCACAAAATTATCCCACAGTCCCAAATTCCTCTAGATGTATAAAAAAATAATATCAAATATAAAACTTAGCTCGGTGAAATATAAACTGTGATTTCAAAACTTACTGTTAAGTCATCTACCGAGTATCAGTAAATTAAATACCATGATTACCGATCTAAGTCAATAAAATAAAGTGTAAAGTAAAATAACAATCCAAAACATTCATATAAATTGACACATATATTTTTAATGTGGAAACCTTGTTAAGGGAAAAACCACCTGGGACCATTAACCCAAAATATTTGCACTCTTCTGAAGTGAGCTCGGTGAAGAGCCAACCCTGTTAAAGGTTACAATGCACACATTTAAATGTGACCTTGTTAGAGGATTTAAAAATAAAAGTTCTCTCTTGACCATGCATTCACTATGGGTTGAACAAGAAAACAATTAACATTCTCTGAATTTTATAGTAAAGATTCACTATCCCACTTGGTTAAGAGATTTATCTGTAACAATAGTTAAACTGATACAGTAATGATCTGATTCAAATCCAACTCTGATTTTTAGATATCTAGATCTATCCTAAGTACATAATACCTCTGATCAATTTGTTCACTTTAGTATATATCATACTTGTTCTGCTCGGTAATCCTCTTTTTTGCTCGGTAATGTCTGCAAAAATACTCGGTTCTGTCTTTAACCAGTTTGATCAGTCAGGCATCAATTTTGCATGTATGCTTCAACATCTATGTGCATGTATGATTCAGAAATTGTGCACTCTAGATCAACTCACTCAGGAGTATACCGACCATATGGCACAAATTGATGTTGATCTTAAGTCAAGTGCACAAAGTCTCACAAACAATGAAGAAGCAATTAAATTGCACATTGAGCAAATTAAATAGGCTCAAAAACTGAGACAAGATATACAGATTATAGAGATGAAGTACATAGATGAGGTAAATGAGCTCCAAGCTCAACTCTTACCGACACTTTCCCTCCTGCAACAACATGTCACAAAGGCAAATACTTTAATTGCCACCCTTGAAATGTCTATCCTTTACAACATTTATGATATGCATGCGAGGCTAGAGCTACAACACATGGCACTAGAAAAACTGAAAGAAAAATGGGAGTAAATGCAAGAAGATATCAAGATAACCCATTCCAATATACTTGACACATTGTAAGTTGCATATTTTTGTCACAATTTTGACATATTATAAGTTGTAGATTTTTGTCATAAGTATCAAAGAAAGGGGGAAATTGATATGTTCTCACCTCAGTTAAAAGGAGGAAGTAACATGTATAGTAAAAGAAAGAGGAAATAATATGTACATACAAAGCAAAGAACAAAGAATGTATAGCACACATGTACATATACTTATACTATACTGATGCATACAGATAGGGGGAGTCATATGATGACAAGGATATAAACAAGGTGTACATACTAAACACTTTAGTATTATGCACATATCAGTTTTTGATACTAATGTCAAAGGGGGAGATTGAAGGAATTATATTTTTCCATTAGTATACTTAAGGAAAAACATGATCTGCACCATCAGTTTACTTTACACCGGCAGACATGGCACAACACTACCCGATGCCAAGGTTACCCAACAAACACTATTCAATGTTATCCAATGACAAAAAGGTAAAGGAAACCCGACGAGTAACAACAGTGCAACCCGACGGAACAACAAAGAGAGGAACTAACAAACAAAGGGAACCCGATGAACAGTTCAACAAAGGAACATCGATAGACTTCAAGTTCAACCCGACGACCAAGAACCGACAGTCAGTTACATCCCGCAAAAAGTGGATTTGACTTTTCACGATAGATAAATCACTGAAGTTGTATTTATAGCTTCTTGATTTACTTTTAAATCCATTATGTGTGGAGGAAGCAATGTATTTATTATTGTTTTAATTAGTTTTACTGATTTAAAATATGCAAACTAAAGATCAAGGTCAAGTTGTAAACCTTGGATCTAAGAGTTAACATTGTAATGCGTGATTCCAAGATAGGTCAAATACTTGTATAAATAGGTGCTCAATCTATTGAGAATAGTAGTTGTTCAATGAAGATAGTAGCCACGAAGAGCATCTAGGGACCAGACAAGAGAATTCATGCAGAAGGACAGAAATATAATCAAATCAGTTTCAAGAATAGAATAGAGGCTACCGACGAGCAGAGAAAAGGTATTCATCAATCACTTAAGGTGATATTGTTATTCTGAGAGCTTTAATGGACCTGTAATTAGCAATTGTAGATTGCATATAGTCAGGTCAACATTTGTACTCATTCTAACAAGTGTAGTACACTAATGAAATCCTTTCAAGAAAGGTGGGCTTAACCGTCCTATTGTAAATCTCATAACTGAGTTCACACTTAAATTAGTGTTTCTAAAGCTCTTAATAGAGTAGATCTTAATAGGCCTCCACCTTAATACTCCTTAATACTCCTAGCAGGGTAGATCATCAGAAGTGATCAAATTGTAAGCCTTAACCGACTCCCTTCCATTATGCAGATAGTGAAGTTTTGTGGGTGCCATCCCCGCCGCAGTTTTTACTTCCTAACATGAGTTTTCTGCGATACCATATCTTGTGTTATGTGTTTATCATTTTCATGAACATTTCTATGAATGTTGAAAACTATTAAAGATTATGAATCAACAATACATGCATAAGAAAGAACAACAATAATGGTCGATAATGTAGTAATGAATGATTACTAACGATGAATTAGAAAGGTGTTAAAAGTTTTAGAGGTACTGATTCACCCCTCCCCTCTTAGTAATACTTCTCATTAATTCCAACAATTGGTATCAGAGCCAAGTCTCTTCTTGGAAAGCTTAAAGGCTTAAGAGCAAATATCATACAATGGAGAAGTACAAACTTGACAAGAATATTGAGAACAAAAAGCTTGAGATACAAATATTCTATGAACAGTATAACAAAGCTAGAATCAAGATGAGAGAGTTGTTGAATGAAAGGAAAGGTATGGGTACCCGGAACAATGAAAAAGATTATCAAGAAGAAGAGATTCCAGATTTCTTTGAATCTTTAGGATCAAATACAAGTAATACATCAGATGCATCGGAAGAGAACATAAAAAATCTAAAGGAGATCAATCAACATTGGACAGAGCAAATAAATATGTTGCAAATCAGTCAAGAGAGCCAGATCATAAGAATGATTGATGTGATGAGTTTTGCTAGACAAGATGAAACAAAAAGAACACTTGCTATTGATGACAGAAGGAAGATTATAGAGAAACTACAAGAAAAGGAATTAGAAATTCAAAGACATGTTGAGCATCACCATGATCTCACAAATTAGATTATTCCATAAGTCAAGAAGCAAAAAAAATAAATGTGGAACTCATTGAAAGAATACAGATTATCGGTGAACTAAGAGAAGAGAATGAAAAGCTAAAACATGAGGTTAGATTTCAACAACAACATAACAAGATTATCAGAAAGGCTGAAGAGAGAAATAAAAGAATGGATGACTTTCTTGAAGGACAATGAAGAGTCAACAACAACAACTATGGTATAGGATTTACCGAAAATGGAGAATCATCCAATCAAGCAAACTCAAAGAATGTCTATGAAAATCCAAGACCAAGAAAGCTAACATGCAAGCACTATGGAAGGCAAGGGCACACATCAAATGTATGCCGAGGTAAAATGAAAGGTATTCCTAAATCTACACCTACATTCATAGGATTCTGTTACAAATGTAATAAGAATGGACATAAGGCTTATGAATATAAGAATAAGATAGAACAACCAAAGAAGGAAACCTACATGGAAAAATACTGTCTTACATGCAAGATGAATGGGCATGCATCTGAAGAATCCTGGAAAAAGATAAGGCAAGCATGGAAGCCTAAAGGTCAAAATATTCCTTATCAACCAAAGAGAATAGGTAATCAATATACATGGGATTACAATACATGGAAAAACTGTACAACATGTGGTAGATATGGTCACATTGCTGCAAACTACATGAGAGCATGGACCAAAAGGTCTAGAGGCTGGTCAAACCCCAGAATGACATGCTTGCACTATCATAAAGTTGGTCACCTCAAGAAATATTGCAAAGACCGATTGACAGAGACAAGCCCATATCCCAATGGAAACACCATTGAAGATATCCGAAGGACAAGAGAAAAAATATGGATAAAAGCTTCAAGCAATGATGAAGCTGGGCCAATCAACGCAAATGGTGACACCCCATCCAATGGATCTAGTGACATCATCACCCCCACTTAAGTTGAACAAGTAAGTATGTAACTACACTATACCAAGTCATATTTTGTATCAGTTCCATTATACAATTGATAGAAATTCAAAATCTGCATGAATAAAGATGCATATTATGTTACTTGTTCCAAATCTAAGAAAGAAACCCCATCGGTATAAACATACCAAAATCATCGGTGAACAAAGTAGATAAGTTATTCTACACATACCAGAAATTGTCGGTCAACACATAAAGTGGCTAAGTTGCCAATATAACCCGACACCCATCGATAAGAAAGAAAAGTTACAAGTTGTCACTATAGAATACCGATATCCATTGGTACAAGCAACATTGTTAACAACTATCCTGAGCAACTCAAATTCACCGAAGATGATTTGGAAAGTATTCCCGATGAAACCTGTCTTCATGTCCCGATGAGTCATTGATCATTTATTACAAAGACTTAGGGAAAAAAAGTTTATAAATAGTCGACGAGACAACTTCATTTTGCACCCACAATTTGAAGAGAAAGCAGAGCGAAAAATATAGCGATTAAAGACCAGAAAGCAAAGCACCCTTAGATCAATATAAGCACACAAAAAATAGATCTTTCACCACTATTGCGGATTGAAGTAAGTATTGAAGGCACCGAAAGATCTCTGTCATTATTTTTCAAGAAAGCCCTAAATTTCCAGAATACCCTAAAACTTGAAAAATGATGGCAACAACCTCAAGAACTGCTAAAATGAAGAATGATAAGAGGATTGTGGTTAAGCTAATCAAGAATAGTACATGTGTAGAGCCCAAGTATAAGATATACCCAAAAATTGCATCAAAACCCGATGAAACTGGCACATTTTCAAAACCACATAGGGTTTTTCTCATAGAAGACGTTAGGTCTTATATTCATTGCAAGATCGCAGAGATAGGTGATTTTAAAATGGATGAAGATTATAAGAAGCTTTGTGATGCCGAAGGGAAACTGAAGGAAGAGCACAAACACTTGGAAGTCAAAGGGCTAACTAATGCCCTACATTTCCTGAGGGAATTCAAAATAGACTGGATGAGGTTAGTCTTGAGTAGAATGCATGATAAGAAGCTATGGCTAGACCAACCCAAGAAAATAACCAAGGATGACCTTCACACTATCACTGGTTATCCGATAACTGACAAACCTAGGGCACACAAGCATCCCTCCATGAAAGAAGTTGAAAAACTCACCAATGCAGAAGGGGACAACAGAGGTCTCAAAGTGAACACAATCACTGACGAAGAACTAAAATGTGGTGCATGTGTAATTGGGTATAAGATTTTTCAAGAAAGAAGATTGAACAACATATCTGCAACATCAGTAAGCACAACTTACAAGATAGTGACCAAAGAAATTTAGATGGATCAATGTGAGATCCTATTAAAATAACTTGATGAGAACATGCACACAATCAGGTCTACAAAGACCAACACATGTAAGTTCGTCTCACTTATCATGTGTATCTTTTTCTATTTTCAAGAATACTTTCCTCCAGTTGGAAAAGTAAAATGGGACACTACCAAACTGGTAACCCAATAGATTAGTGAACTGATTAAGTCACTAGGGGACAATTTTGAATCTATTATGTCTTCTTACTTCCTTGAGTTCAAGGAAAAGATGATGGAGAGGACTAGGATTCCTGAACAACTTGTGGAAAAACATAAATATGGAATATGTTTCATGGTGGACATAGATTTCACCCATATCAAACCAGTTGTACCAAAGATAGCTTGGTTAATACCAATGGATTATGAGATCAATATTGATCAAGCTACAAGTGCAATTGATGCACTAATAAATGAGCTTGTTGACAACAAACAACCTAGGTTTGGAACCTATGAAGAGGCTAGATCTAAGATAAAGAGAGGCCTAGAGATAAAGAAAATTATCAACAAAAAGGATAAGATGGTTAAGAATCTCAAGAAGATTCTATTGGTTACAAAAGAAGAACAAGAACAACCAGAGGAAACCGATCAGTGAGGAACAAGAAGAACAAAAATCAGATTCTGAGGAGATTGAATCTGATACACCTCCACTTCCACCTCCTACAAAGAAGCAGAGAACAAGGAGTCAAACTACTACAACTAATAAAACACCTCTTAAGAAAGGTCAAGTAAGGACTTATATGAGGAAGCAACCAACTAAGAGAACAAGGCAACAAACTGTGAAAACAACACCTCTAAAGAAGAGGAAAAGGTTGGTTAGGAAAAAGGCTAACATAGAGGACACTAAAGATGATGAGCCTAATGTGGAAAAGAAGAACTATAGGAATTAAACAATTGATGAAGCTACTGAGTCTATTGCTACATCCAGAACCATGTCTGATAAGAAAATTAGACAATGGGATACACTAAACCCAGAGGACCAGAACAAGATACAAGAGGCAGTTATAAAGTCAATGATCAAGTACAAATATGCATCGGCAAAATTTGTCAATAAACTATCTAAAGAGCTGGGTAACAGGGTATACCAACAATGGTCATATGCTCTGCAGACTGAAAGAGAAGCAAGGGAAAGGATACTAGTAACACTAATGCCTCCCAAATCCAAAATTGAAGAAATCAAAGAAATACTCAAGAAGCACTCAAGTAAATTTATAGCCAAGATAAGGGCATACAAAGTATTAGAGAACAAATTCATTGATCTAGATACTATGACTAAAACTAAATGGAGACAACTCCTAGATATGCCAATTGAGTCAACAAGTCATGAGGAACAATTACTTCTCACTGACACACCTCATAGAGAGGAAGAAAAAGACAATACAAGTCCTCAACACATTTCTCTGGACAATACTGAAAGTGATAATGAGCTCATAGACTTAGACAAAGTCATGGATGATCTTGACATCCAAGATATCACCAACTATGACTCTGATAAATATCCAAAGAAGAAAGATGAAGTAATATTCATTACACTTAAGGATCAGGAACATCAACAAGAATTGAAGACATTAAATGATAAAGATATGAATGTTGTTGATGAACAAGTGCAGGACACTTTAGTCACGGACTCCAAAGAACCAGACCCTGCAGACCAAGTGCAAAAAGATGAGGATGTAAATGCTCAAAAAGATCAAACTAACGAGCAGGACACCACTCTAGATACAACCCAAGCAACCACTCAAAGCAATATGCCTGTACTAATGAAGGCAATCAATATTTTAGAGGGTAATGATGGATCTACAATAGAAGACACAAGCACACCCGAGTACAAGGGTGATGCTGAAGCAAAAGACACCATAGATAATTCAAAGGAAACAACTATAGAGAAGGCTGCAACCGATGATCAGACAAATAAGTATGCTGATCAAAATAAAGAGGAAACACAAAAGGAAGAAGGGGACACACAAACAGAGAAAGGTGAAGAAGCAAAGCAATATTAGAAGGAGAAGAAATCAGAAGAAAAATCTACAGAGACACCCAAGGTCAAAGGAGGGACATCTTCAAAAAACTGATAGGTGCCACCCGAGCATAAAACACAAGAAGCATCTTCCACAAGGCCTTCACCAACCAATTCAGAGAGAACAAATGAAATAGCTATGGTAGTTCATACCTTTGCATCCCCACAAATCTCAAAGAAGAAGAAGGGAAAGCATAAGAATCCAGTAACTCTAGATGAAATCATTGAGATTCCAGTTTGTGATCCAAGGACATTGGATCCAACTACATTGAAAAAGTATGCCAGGATCTATAAGAGAAAATCCATTCAAGACAAACTAAAGAGAGCAGTAAAAGAGGCCATTCCTGGAAGTAGCAAGAGGAGTACTTCAACAGATTGTACCTGATGTAGATATTGATAAAAAATCTCCAATGCTTGATCAACTAGTAATAATCATAGATGCAATAACCTCTCATAATATTGATGCTGAGAAAGTTATGGAAGAGATACTTGAACAAAAGTATGAGTTCAAGCTAGCCAAGAAGATAAGCCGGGAAGTGGCATTGAAAAAGGTTAAGCTATCTGAATTGGTAAACACACTTGAACCAATTATCTCAGAAGCTATTACCTTAATACAAAAATTATGCACTCTAGATCAACTCACTCAGAAGTATACCAACCAGATGGTACAAATTGATGCTGATCTTAAGTAAAGAGCACAAAGTCTCACAAACAATGAAGAAGCAATTAAATTGCACACTGAGCAAATTAAATAGGCTCGAAAACTAAGACAGGACATACAAATTGCAGAGATGAAGTACAGAGATGAGGTAAATGATCTCCAAGCTCAACTCTTACCGACACTTTCCCTCCTGTAACAACATGTCACAGAGGCAAATACTTTAATTACCACCCTTGAAATGTCTGTCCTAGACAACATTTATGATATGCACGCGAGGCTAGAGCTACAATACATGGCATTAGAACATCTGAAAGAAAAATAGGAGTAAATGCAAGAAGATATCAAGACAACCCATTCCAATATAATTGACACATTGTAAGTTGCACATTTTTGTCACAATTTTGACATATTATAAGTTGTACATTTTTGTCATAAGTATCAAAGAAAGGGGGAAATTGATATGTTCACACCTCAGTTAAAAGGAGGAAATAACATGTACAGTAAAAGAAAGAGGAAATAATATGTACATATAGAGCAAAGAACATAGAATGTATAGCACACATGTACATATAATTATACTATACCGTTGCATATAGATAGGGGGAGTCATATGATGACAAGGATATAAACAAGGTGTACATACTAAACACTTTAGTATTATGCGCATATCAGTTTTTGATACTAATGTTAAAGGGGGAGATTGAAGGAATTATATTTTTCCATTAGTATACTTAAGGAAAAACATGATCTACACCATTGGTTTGCTTTACATCGACAGACAGGGCACAACACTACCCGACACCAAGGTTACTCGACAAACACTATTCAATGTTATCCAATGACAAAAAGGTAAAGGAAACCCGACAAGTAACAATACTGCAACCTGATGGAACATCAAAGAGAGGAACCCAAAAGACAAAGGGAACCCAATGAACAATTCAAAAAAGGAACATCGACAGACTTCAAGTTCAACCCGACGACCAAGAACCAACAGTCAGTTTCATCCCGCAAAAAGTGGATTTGACTTTCCACGTAAGATAAATCACTAAAGTTGTATTTATAGCTTCTTGATTTACTTTTAAATCCATTATGTGTGGAGGAAGAAATGTATTTATTATTGTTTTAATTAGTTTTACTGATTTAAAACATGCAAACTAAAGATCAAGGTCAAGTTGTAAACCTTGGATCTAAGAGTTAACATTGTAATGTGTGATTCCAAGATAGGTCAAATAATTGTATAAATAGGTGCTTAATCTATTGAGAACAATAGTTTTTCAATGAAGATAGTAGCCACATAGAGCATCTAGGGACCAGACAAGAGAATTCATGCAGAAGGACAAAAATAGAATCAAATCAGTTTCAAGAATAGAACAAAGGCTATCAACGAGCAGAGAAAAGGTATTCATCAATCACTTAAGGTGATATTGTTATTCTAAGAGCTTTAATGGATCTGTAATTAGCAATTGTAGATTGCATATAGTCAAGTCAACATTTGTACTCATTATAACAAGTGTAGTACACTAATGAAATCCTTTCAAGAAAGGTGGGCTTAACCGTCCTATTGTAAATCTCATAATTGAGTGCACACTTAAATCAGTGTTGCTAAAGCTC
>MU225139.1:35021-46081 GCA_018584345.1 Thuja plicata | reverse complement strand
TACTCAGAAGTAACACATGAACGAGAAAAAGACTATATATATATAGTCTTTTTCTCGTTCATGTGTTACTTCTGAGTAGATTAGCATATTGTAGGATTTTTCTAAGTAACTCTTGCTTATACCTTGGATGAAAACATATATTATTACATTTTTCTCGTTATGTAACATGCTCTTATCATGATAGTTTATTCTCTGAAGATTGTGATGATTTGGTTCTTTCTTGGTCTCTGACTCTTTCTTGCAGATATATAACCTTAAGGAGATTAATGCAGTTGATTGCTTCAGGGAAGGATTCAATGTTAGAAGGGTAGCTCTTTTTTTCATTATAATGCTATTATGCAACCTGAAGAATGAAATGTAGCCTACGACACGAGTCTAGTCACTAATTCCTTTAGCCAGTTTGTCATTATCGAGAATTTGGGACATAAGAGTCAATACAATCCTTACTGGTGCCACTGTGACCATAAGGATATGAGTATGACTTTCATCAGATAAAATGTGGGAAAATTAATGTAAGCATCAAAGTATAAGAACCAGGATGACTTGAACATTGTTCCCAGTTGATATCACAAGGGTACACCAGTATCAAGGAATTCAAAGCCGAGATAACCCCGAGTGCGTTCTTACGTAAGTAGGCAGATTAATAGTCAAGAAGATAGTTCCAACCTCACCTTGGCATGCAAGTAAACAAGACTGAGGGATGTGAGGCTTTTCCAACTTAATGTGGAAGCTCTTATCACATACACCCATTTTACTTGATGTTATAGGATCATTGGGACTACACCAACAAGCAACAATAAAAGAAAGGAGTTTGAAAATCATCGATAACACAACACTCAATAAAATGGTCATCATTCTTTCAACAAGTTTTGATTGTGATATTTATGTTTGTATAAAGTGTTGAGAAACACCATTGTGCTTGTGGGTGTTAGTATTGAAAAACATTGTTGTTTGCTTGAGTGTTATTAAGACAAGATTTAAGCGCATTGATATATTATTCGATATGTGTTGAAAAAATAGATGTGTCCAAATAGGTAGTGTTGATAAACACTGTTTGATTAAGGTGTTTTAAAACACCAGGGGTGTCAGTGACAAACTGTCCTGTAGTTGAAAGACCAAGATAAATATCATTGATTAGCGGGATGATTGACAAGTAGTTGAATTGATAACTAGGATGCTACCCTTAGTGATGAATAAGCCTGTAAGACTAAGATATTGACCGATTCCAAGCTATGATGTTAATTCAATGTGTGGATTGGGTTGCACAAGGCCACAAAAGTGACTAAGAGCTGTTAAGTGCAACAAAGCAAGTTGAGTCCTCTGTAGGTGAGATTGTCAAGCTATACATTGATAGATGAAGTGCTAATTACAATCGACACCTCTTTGCCAGGTTTTTACCACTTGGTAGATTGTTATTTTTTATACCAAGGTGCCTATTTTCTAGGTTTTCACTGAGGCACTTTTTCTCTTTTTCAATTTTTTTGCCTTTTTTGTATTTTTCTCTTTTTTTATTTTATTTTTGTATTTTTGTATTTTTTGATTTTTTTGTTGATCCATCATGGTACCTATTTGCCAGGTTTCCACCAGGACGATCCTTTTTTCAGGACTTTTTCCAAATCTTTTTGGCTTTTTATGCTTTTTGTTATTTTTTGGTATTTTTCAAGATTATTTTCGCTATATAGGAACTGCTCAAAATGTCCAGCCGTAGAAATTTTCAAGTGGATTGTGTTGATGGGATCAATAAATGTATCTCCTTCTAGATTTGATAGTTTATAGGCTCCAAAGACAAAAGCTGCAGTAATAACGAAGGGACCTAGCCAGTTGGGTTCAAATTTTCCCTTTTGCTCGCAATATTGTTGATTCTTTGGATTTTCTTTAAGTACAAGATCACCAACCTGAAATTCTTTGTATCTTAATTTCTTGTTGTAACCTCTAGACATCCTTTTTTGATAGACCCTTATATGGTCAAATGCTTCTTTCCTTTTTTCATTAATTATTTCTAACTCCTGGATTTTGGAAATTTGGTAATCTTCATCAGAGATGAGCCCTTGCAGTGAGACTCTGAGCGATGGTAGCTCTACCTCAATAGGCAGTACTGCTTTTGCTCCATATACCAAGGAAAATGGTGTTACCCCTATAGGTGTTCTGATGCTAGTTTGATAAGCCCATAAAGCCAAATTTAAATGGAGATGCCAGTCTTTTCCTGACTTGCTCACTGTCCTATGCAATATTTTTAATATATTTTTGTTGGATGCATGAGCCTATCCATTCCCTTGAGGATAGTAGATAAAGGAATAATGCTGGGTAATTTTTAAATTCTCACTTAATTCATCCATATCTTTGTTTTTGAATTATCCTTCCTTATCTTCTATAATAGAGGAAGGTATCCCATACCTGCAAATGATGTTGTTGAGGATAAACATGGATACTTGTTTTCTAGTTTCTTTGAAAAGTGGGACTACTTCAACCCACTTTGTAAAGTACTTAGTGGCTCTAATGATAAATTTGTGTCGTTTGGATGAAGAGGGATATATTTTCTCTATCAAGTCAAAGGCCATTTGTTGGAATTGCCAGTGTGTGATGAATGATAACAATTCTCGAGTAGGAGCATGGATCAAGTTACTGTGTAATTGGCATTTCTTGCAAGATTTAGCAAACTGAATAATATATGTTTCCATGGAAGGCCAGTAATACCCCACCCTTAGGAGTTTCTTATCCAATGAAATACCATTCAAATAAGACCCACAAATACCTCCATGGACTTCCTTTAATGCACATTCAGACTCTTCACATTATAGACACCTAAGGAGAGTACCGTATAGAAATCGTCTATACAAATTGTTAGCTATGATCAAATAACGTGCGACATTTCTTGTAAGTTTTCTCTTCTCATTTTTGGATAGGTCATTAGGAATTATGCAGTCACATAAGTAAGAGTATATTTGGCTGTATCGAGAGGATTTAGTGCCCATAACTGATCATACTATTTGGAATTCTGGGCAGTCATAGGCTGGAAAAGGGAGTTCTTCCAGGAAGAAGTTATAGCAAAATTGATGTTCTTCTAATTGTAACATTGAGGCCAAAGTATTCATGGTGTTAGCAACTTTATTTGCTTCTCTTGGTATTTGTTGGAAGGTGATGAATACAAATTACTTCTTTAGATCATCAACCATCCTCTTACATGGCGTTAGCTTCTCATCCTTGGTTTGATATTGATCAAGAATCCTTGTAGATGTGCAGTTCTGTGATTTTCCATTCGATAGCTAACTTTAGTCCATTTGACAAAGATTCATACTCAGCTATGTTTTTTGTGCAAGGAAATATCACCTTGTAGGCCTTGAGAATTTTGTATCCTTGGGGTGTTATAAAGAGTACACCGGTTCCAGACCCTTGCTAAGTGAACAAGCCATCAAAGAACATTTTCCATGAGTGCTTTGTCAGATGTAGAATAGCTTCATCGGGAAATTCTATGATTAGTGGTTTACTATCTTGAAGAGGAGCATCTACCAGATGATCAACAATGACTTGTCCTTTGATAGCTTTATTGTCTATGTATGCAATGCCAAATTTTTTGAGTATCATCACCCATTTTTCTAATATGCCAATCAAAGTTGCCTTATTTAATAAGTACATTAAAGGTCAATATTTGCAATGAGCTTGACAAAATGTGTGAGCATGTAATGTCAAGGCTTTTGTGAAGCAAATACCACTGCTAAGCAAGCTTTTTCAATAATGGTGTAATTATGCTCATAGAAATCATTGTTATGCTTATGTAATAAATTGCTCTTTCCTTTCCCATTTCATCATGTTGTGCGAGTAGAGATCCAAGTAATGTTTTCATAGCTGAGATATATAGCAGAAGATGTTTTCCTGGTATTGGTGTCATTAGGACATGTGGGTTCGCTAGGTATTCTTTGATCCGTTGAAAGTGATTTTCACATCCTTCCTCCCACTTAAATGTTACACCTTTATGTAATGTATTCATAAAGGGTTGAGATTTATCTGCTAGCCATGAGATAAATCTCCTCATTGACTATAGCTTTCCTTGTAGTGTTGTGATTTGGTTGATATTTCTTGGCAGTTGCATTTCCATAATTGTTGTGAATTTTTCTGGATCAACTTCAATTCCTTTCACCGAGATAATGTACCCAAGAAGTTTTCCTGATGTCACACCAAATGCACACTTTTTGGGATTTAGCCTTAGTTTGAATTATTCCATTCTGCTAAAAATCTTCTCTAAGTTAGCCAAGTGTGTATCTCTATTTGTAATTTTTACCAAAGTGTCGTTAACATAGTCCTCCATATTATTATGCGTCATGTCATGAAATATGGTCATCATATCCCTCTGATATGTTGGTCTTACATTTTTGAGACCAAAAGGCATAACATTAGAATAGAACATGCCCTAGACACATGTGAAAGTTGTCTTTTCCTGATCTTCGGGTGCTATTTTGATCTGATTGTATCCCAAGAAGCGATCTATGAGAGAATACATTTCCTATCTTGTTGTGAGATCCACAATCATGTCAATGTTGGGAAGTGGGAAACCATCTTTTGGAAAATATTTGTTTAAATACCGAAAATCTGTACAAACTCAGATTGATTTGTTAGTCTTAGAAACATGATATGTTTGAGATCCAGTCAATGTATGCTATAGCTCTGATGAATTATGCTTTTAATAACTTTTCTATCTCAACTTTGACCAATAGTGCCACATGGGGATGCATCTTCCTGAGCTTTTGTTTAATTGGCTTGATACCGAGAGCAATTGACAAATGGTGCATTAATATCAAGTTTGTATGAAGTCCTAGAAAGTCTAAGTAGGACCAAGAAAAGTTTATCTTCTTGTTCATGAAAAATTAAGCAAACTATTGTTTCTCCTCTTTAGATAAGGATTATGCCAGATATATCAATTGGGGTGACTTTGTTATTCCTAGATATACTAGTTGCGTAGGCTCTATAATCACTGAAGACCGCTCCTGAAAGTGATCAATCAAGATATCAAGTTTCCCATCCTCTAGTGCCTCTGAGATATTTTCACCATTGGATACACCATTTGTATTTACTATTTTGGGTTCAGACATTACCACCAAGTGGTTTTCACCATCAGACCTCTTTTTTTTTTTTTTTTTCTGTTTTTAAGACTGAGAAAATTTATATATCCCTCTGTCATGTTTATGCTTATTGTACTAGTGGAAGAGGTGAGGGGCTCAATACCATTTAGGTAGTAGGCTAGAGTATAGTCATTTGGAGAAGAGACTAGGTTTAAAGGCTCACTTGTGTTCGATTTGATAAGTTCAGGGTGAATTAGGGATAAAGATCCAGTAGGTTCTAAAGATAGCACCATGTTATCATGAGCAAGGCTTTCACAGGTAAGAGAAGATCTATAACGTTACCCTCTGAAGGACTCCTTAGACCACAAATTGTCCTAACCTCACTATCAGAGTCGTTGTTAGTATTTTGTGAATTTAACCCATTTGATCTAATGCTAGTGTTTTGATTCTCCTCTCACCTAGCCATCTATTCAAGGAAAGTTCTCATAGGGACCATCTCAATTCTTGACACGGGTCTAGTTCCCATATTTGGATCTCTAGAATCATTCCCAAATTTCCAATTAATTCTTTGAGGAAGGACTGTTGTCTGGGAAACATTGAAACTCTCCCCTTGTTCAAATTGAGGTGTGTATTTATGGATGACATCAAATTCAATATCTATTGTGGCATATGAGAGATAATCCCATTCATATTCATTAGAACTTGTTTCTTAGAATGAGGTATGTCTAGGAAATGAGTAGGAGCAACTAGTTGCCCCTAGTTAGGATGCCTTCCTTCTAGGTCATTCTATGTACCTTGAATGAACTCGTATTCATGAGAATCAGTATGACTATTATCAAACCTACCTAGGTATTGTGCTATAGTCATGAAGACTCCTTCATCTTCGCTAGAGTTTCTTTCTTCTTCCTGGTCAACTTCATCTTCTTGCACTATGGCTTGCTCTTCAACTACTTGTATGGATGTAAGGTGGGATGGATATACCTCAATTGTGTGTACTCTTGTATCCATGAAGTGAGGTAGATCAAGTATGTGAGAAATAGTGACTAGTTTCCCCTAGTTAGGGTGTCTTTCACCAAGTCCATCTTTGAGTTCTAATCCCAAATCATCTTGTTGTGAGTTTACCACTTCTTCTTCGGTCAATTGGTCCTCCTCTTGTAATTATTGGGACATTGATTTGTTTGGTTTGAAGGGGGCTCTGAATTGGGGTGGGATATACAATTCCCCTTGGCAGTGAGGATTTTCTGTTTGTATGTGCACTAGTCTGTCAAATAAAAAGCTTGTAATCTATGCTTCTTCCTCAATCTCATCATCAGAGTCTTTTGTTTGATTATTTATAGGATCACTGCTAGAGGAAGGGTTAAAATTTTTCTCATGGTATCCTAGTCCTGTTTTATCTGTTGGATTCCTAAATTCCATGTGTATGATCTCTATTAACCCTTTATCTTTTTCTAGGGGTCCTTTTCCTTTATACACCATTTATTGCATGAGTTGATACCCTTTACCATATTTCTACAGGGAAATTTCAACATGCTTAACTTCTTGGTCATGCTTTTCTCCTTTATAAAGCCAGGCAAGGACAACCTTCTCTTCATTCTCTTTTGAGAGAAAAAACATGGGATTTAACCATACCATTTCCTTCATGTATTTCCAATTTTTGAGTACTGGAAGGGTTGAATGATGACGAGGTCATTCTGTAAGATCTAGGTGATGTAGGAAGATTAGCCACTAAGGGAAAAGGATGTAAGTGATATTCTCCCATTCTTGTGATTTTTAATTTTAATTTCTCCTCAAATTTCTTCACGAGTGTTATTCAGGAACTTTTGGATTCTTTCTCATTATACGCTTCCTTATTATGTGGAACCATGTTGTCTACTTGCTTCAAAGTGTTATAAGGGTATGTACTATCAACCAGAATAGAGACACCCACTCCATTGTGCAAGAATTTTACACATTGATGATATGTTGAGGGGACCACCTGCATGTCATGAATCCATGATCTCCCTAATAAGATATTATATGCTAGGGGTAAATCCAACACTTGACAAATTGCATCTCTCTCAATTGGCTCAGCTCTGATAGGTAACACAACTAATCCTTTTGATGACCTTTCTTCCTCATCATATGCCTTTATTGTGATATTTCTTCTAGGATCTATAGCGTGTTCTAAAAAAACCTAATGTTGTCACAAGATTAAGAGTACAAATATTCAAACCGGTACCTCCATCTATCAAGATGTGTTTGTATCTATGTTTTTGGATCAAGACCTCTATATGTAGGGGTTGGTTATGCAAATGATTCAACAATTTATCATTTTATTCTTAAAAAGATAGGTAATGAGGTGAGGTCAAATGGCCTACCATAGTTTGGAGCTGATCAACACCAAGGTCCTTTGGCACAATTGTTTCTAAAAGAGCTATTTCAAGAATATCCTTATGTGATGGTGAGATTTTAAGTAATTCTAGGATGGAAATTTGGGCTGGAGTTCTTTGTTACTGATCAACCAAATTATAATTCACTAGTGGGATTGATGTGACCATTTGCTTCGATGTTGAGGGTTTTAATGTTGTACGTTGTTTCAATGATGAAGCTACTCCCTTAAGAGTAACCTTAGCTTGATTCCTTGTTAGAGTGTTAGCAAATTCAGACTTCTTTTTGTCTTTGATGATAATCACATTGATTGATTGATGAGATGATTCAAGAATTTGGATCACATTGTCATTATTAGGGTAGGTGTAATTTAACTTATCTCCTTGGTTCTTTGAGGATTCCCCTATTCATACAAGGGTAGGGGCTGTTTAAAAGCCTTGTGATCACTATTTGACTAATGCCCATAAACTATGATGGTTTCATTCTCAATTAGGTCTTGGATGACATGCTTCAAATTCATGCATTCGTGATTTAGTGTCCTTTGTTCTTATGATATTTGCAAAAGTGATTGTCGTTCCACTACTTGGGTTTGACTGTCAGTTCCCAAGGCTTTGAGTCTGGTATCATAGTGATCTTGTGAGACATTAGAGTCTTTAATTTGGTTTTGAGAGGTTCTCCAAGAGGAGTGAAATTTTTCTTGTGTTTTGGTATCCAAGGTGCTTTGTCTTTTTGTATGTATTGATTGCTCTTGAATGGTGGTGAAGCATTCCCATTATTATTAGCAACTTGGATGATACTAGATAGGTTGAATATTGGTTCCTTGGGTTTTAAATCAGAAGATTTGACCACTCCATCATTTACCACATTATTTTTCTTGTTCTAATACTTTCCTTCGTCTTGACCATTGTTATTGTTAGAATTGTTGGAGGGTTTAGTGTCCTTATATAAGGTAAGTTCACCTTTCTTCACAAGTAATTCTTCGATTTGGATAGAAAATTCCACCAACTCACTAAAGACAGTATGCTTTTGCATTTGGATTGCGTAATTCATCTAAGGTACCAAATGTTAATGAAGATGTCAATTTTCTTCGTTTCTGGGATTTGTCGAGAACATCTTACGAATATCTTTCTCCATCTTTGGAGGAATTTGACAAAAAATTTCACCATTATGTTGTTTGGTATTGTATAGATTTAGCATGGTGACCTTATGAAAGATGTTGGATGAAGTTTTGTACAAGCTCATCAAATGTTTGAATACTAGGCGAGAGTTTTGTGAACCATTCCAATGCTTGGCCGCTGAGGCTCCATGGGAACAACCACATTAGATATTTCCTTTCGTGCATGAACTCCATGCTGAGGGCACATAATTCCCTCACATAATCTTGAGGGTTACCCTCCCCATTGTACTTTCATATTTCATAATCTAAACTGTAGGAGGTAATGAAGGCATGTGTAAGTTCTTAGCAAATGGTAAGGGACATATAGACTCCAACAAGTATTTGTTAGAAGATTGTTCTTTCACTTTCTTCAATTCTCTAAGCCCACACCTCATATCTTGTAATTGTTGATTGATAATGGTGATGATAAACTCTTCCTCTTGTTGTATAAGTCCTTTGATATCAAATTCGTGAGGAATTTTAATGCTTTTAGATGCTAAGTGCATGAAGTACTTATCCTTTTCCATTTGCATAAGAATTTTCATAATCTTTTTAAAGTTTTTTTCTTATTGGCATCTTCTGATCTCCTCTTTAGTAGGTTCCTCAACTGAGGAGGAAACACTAGTGTGGTGACTTTTTCATGCTGTTGTCTGACTTTCAGTCATCCTTTTTTTGTCATTATTGGAGTCATACGGTCATGTCAAGTCAGTCTCATCAGTCTAAGTCTAGGTCTAAGTCTTTCTTAGGTAGGCTATCTTTGTCAGGTTTCCCTGTCATTGCCTTTCCTTCTCTTAGCCGGGCGGGTTGTTCTGAGGTCTCATTATTTTGGGTAGGTTGTAGATCCTAACCTGGCAAAGATTTGTGCTCTAATCGATGTTCTTCCTCAGGCAGAGATCGAAGACTGGTATGGATCGATTCTACAGGTCTCAACGATCCTAATGCAACAAACGGTGAGCAATTTGGTTAAGAAATGAGCGAGAACAAGCTCGGTGGGATTTTAGAAATCATCTTCTCCATGGTGGAATTCTACCTAAGAAGGTAATTTTCCACAAAGGCAGAAAAGAAGAACTTTGCACTGTGCAGGTTTCACACCTCTCAAGTGATTTTCCGCAAAGAAGAACTTTGCACTGTGCGGGTTTCGCACCTCTCTGGTGATTTTCCACAAGCTTAGTTATAATAAGGTGGGCCCAATTTATTAAAAAAGGAATATTATGTTATTGTTTTAAGAGATCAAATAAAGCATGTGCTTTAAGTTAAGTAGCCCGCGCACTTAAAAATGACATGTGGAAAGACAGGTAGTGGCTTCTCCATATTGCGGGTTTTGCACCCCCTAATACATTTTCCACAATGGAGAAGCACTTTTCCAATTTTTCGCCAAGGAGAAGCTTCAGTCTCATTTTTCGCCAAAGAGAAGCCAAGTTGCAAATTTCCGCCAGGAGAAGCTCTTTTCCCATTTTCCGCAATGGAGAAGCACTTTTCCAATTTTCCGCCAAAGAGAAGCACTTTTCCAATTTTCTGCCAAAGAGAAGCCAAGTTGCAAATTTCCGCTAGGAGAAGCTCTTTTCCCATTTTCTGCAATGGAGAAGCTGATTTGGTATTTTCCGCCGGCCGATATATCCATGGTTTCAAATTCTTTTAAGATTTTGATCACATGGGGCGTTTTGAAATCATTCAAAGAGTAAATGATGTTTCGAATCCGTGGCCCAATGGATTTATCTCGATAATGCTGGTTGGAGATGAAGAGTTTCAGATTCTATAGTGACTGTTCGAGTTCTCAGATTTGGAAAGTCTTTTTCTTTGCATTCTGTCTCTTTGTATTCGAAGAAGAGCGAAGGTCATTGGCTCTTAGAAGCCTGATGTATTGTAGAGTTTATAAATTCTGTAAAGAATTCAGTATAGAGGGTCGGCAAACTTGTCAAAGAAGCAGTGTGATTCTATTTACAAAGCTGAATTCCTATTTGTTGTTCCATTTTCATAGTCTATTTGCATGGTGAATAAAAAGAATAGTTATAAGTGAAACTGTTTTTCTTAATGAATGCCATTTCATATCAGAAATTGTGGTATGATCAATTCTAGTTGGTCTTTCATTTGTAATTCTTCCTCTGTTCACTCTTTATTTTAGTTGCATTTCTGAATGGAAAGTACACCTATGTTCTGAGACTGTGATTTCTTCCCGAATTCTATTTCTTGCTAAGCAATTGCGGTAACGGTGATTCCATTTGCCTGTCATTATATAGGTCTTCTTCTATTCACCAAGTAGAATATGCATTTCTAGAATAGGTAGATTAGATTTGAATATAGATCAAACATTATCCTTGCCTGAATTGTTTGTGTCTACAAGCAATTTGGTTAAAAATCATAAGGAATAAATCTGATGATCGGTAAAAACATATTCATTGCATATCAAACACAATCAGGGAGCTGTACCTGTCAATTCAGAGGGTAGTGATAGATAACATACACTGACCCATTTGTTGGTGACA
>MU225139.1:0-20358 GCA_018584345.1 Thuja plicata | reverse complement strand
TGATCAGTTAGTTCAAAGAGCTTTACCTTGTTCAGTGCCACTTCTTGGCTGATTTTATCAATTAATTTGTATTGATACTTCTTTTCTGCTTGTTCTTCCATAGCTTGTTCTGCATCTATATTCTGCTTTGTGATTGCGTCGGTAAGAACAACAATTTGTTCCTTAACTATAGCATTTTGTTCAAGTTTTACCTCAGGAACAAGTTGTTGGATAATGTCTCTTGCTTTGTCAAGTGCCATTGTTTCCTTGTGTTCTTGTATCATTTTCTTTTGAATGGCTTTCCTTTGACATAGCACTCCAAACTCTTGAAGTTTATTACTATCTAAAGTGGTAATATCCCAGTTTGGAACTTCTATTACTTCATCTAGTGTAACAGCCAAGATGTCTTTCTTTACTGTTTTCTTCTTCTTCTTTTTTGGCTGGGTGGTAGATTGACGTACTACCATCTGTAAAGCTTGAGATTGGGTTGACTTGGTAGGTGAGGGTCGAGAAGATGAGGCATCCTTTTGTATCTGTTCTGATTCCACCAGCTAGTTTGGTGAAGACGTCTCCTCATTTTCCTTAGGTGTATCAACATATGTATCTTCTTTAAGTTTTATACCTTCATCCTACTTGACTCCTTCACTTTTATCTTTTTCTTCACCCTTTCTTAGTGTATCCTCTGTTTTATTTTCAGCTTCTTTGTTTTGTTCATTTGACACTTCTTGTTGATTGTCGGTTGTATCCTTCATTTCTGTATTTGTATCCTTTTGAGTGTTGGATACATCTTTGTTTTCATCAGTATCCATATCCTTGGGTATATTCTCATCTTTCTTAGATGATTTTTCCTGAATTGACTAAATATCAATAGGATCTATTAATATATTCATGTTTGTAGGTGTATTGACTATTGCAACGTCAATAGCTGTATCCTGTCTGTCGGTATTTCCCTTTGCAATATTTATGTATTCATCTTTTTGAACTTCTGCTACAGGGTCTTGTCTTATGGTGTCATTGACAATGTTGTCTAACCATGATTCATCATTTATATCATCAATTAAGTTACCTTTTATTGACAATTCTTCTTTGGTAACTTCTTCATCCTCTAAACTGATGTGAATTGGACTTGTTGGTACCTAATTTTCTTCACTATTTTTAGGCCATTCTTCATCTATAATATCGATCTATTTCTGGCTAGTTATCTGTACTTCTTCATTGAATAACTCAATTGTTGAGTTATTTCTTTGGGTGATAGTTTCCTTCTCATAACTACTCTTGTCAGTAGGATTGAGTATCTTGCTCCATGTATCATGGGTTTCTTGTTCTAGCTCTATAAGCTTCTCTTCAAGAAATTTATAAGCTCTTATTTTGGGTGAGAAACTTTTCGCATATTTCTCCATGATTTCATTGATTTCTTCTCTTTTTGATTCAAGAGGCATAAGAGAAACTAGTACTCTTTCTCTTATATTTTTCTCCTCATGGAGTGCAAAAGTGAATCTAGAAGATATTCTAATCAACAGTTCTTGTGGTACATCACGTGTAGTGAATTGTAGTGGGATATAATAGTGTCTGCACATCTTAGCTATAAGTGCATCTTCAATCTTATTCTATTCTACATAATCCCATCTTAACCATTTCCTAATCTTAGGATGTCCAATAGATGGTGCTTCAGAAGTGTACTTACATATTTCATCAATGTCTTCAGTGGGTGATGTAATCTTTGTTGCTTCCTTTGCTTGTTTTGTAGTGTCAGGTTCGTCCATAGCCGAGTCCTCTAAATCTTCATTTGTCTGAACAAATTTCCTCCTTTTGGTAGGTGCCCTAACTAGTTGTTTTGCCTTTGGTGTGTCAGGTTTCCTCTTATACACCTTTCCTTTCACCATGGGAGAAGGAGTTGCATCCTTTGCTGTTTGACTCCTTGTTCTTGACTTCTTTGGTGGAGGAGGAGGTGGTGAATCAGACTTCTCTTCCTCTGATTCATTTTGCTCTGCTATATCACCAATGGGTAGCTAGTTTTCAGTGATTTCCTCCTTGCCCTCTTATCCCTCTCCACCTTCCCTTTCTTCTTCTTCTGAAGATATATTCAAGTTATTTTTCAAATTATTCACCATTCTTTTTGACTATTTTATAGCCTTCTTGACAACAAGATTTGTTTTAATCTTCTGTTTGGCCTCTTCATAGGTACCAAATCTTAGTTGCTTGTTTTCCACTGGTTCATTTAATAGTGCCTTAATGCACTCATTGGCTAATCCTGCTTTGATTTCATATTCTAACTTTGAAAGCCATGATTTCCTTGGTACTACTGCTTAGATGTACGTGAAATTAGTATCTACCATGAAACATATGTCTTCTTAGTGTTCCTCTATCAGAATTTTAGGAATTCTTATTCTGTCTTGCAGCATTTCCTTAATGGTTTTGAAATACTCATGCATAACATTATCAAAATCTGTTCCTAGTGACTCTATGAATTCACCTATCTGAATGGTTATGGGTCTGCTTGTGTCCCATACAACTTTTCCTATTGAAGGAAATTATTCTTCAAAGTAAAAGAATATGCACATTATGAGGGAACCAAACTTACAAGTGTTTATCCTTGAAGACCTTATTGTGCACACGTTGTCCTCCAATTGATGTAACAGGATCTCTGCAAGATCCATCTTCTTTCCCTGTTTGATGATCTTGTATGCTGTGCTCATAGCTGTACTTGATATGCTATTCACTTGGATTTCTTGGAAGATCTTATATCCAACAACACATGCTCCAAACTTCAGCTCTACATCGGTAATGGTGTTGACCTTTAGTGCTCTTTTATCTGATTTAGCACAAGTCAGTTTTTCCACTTCTGCCAGAGATGGGTGCTTGTGAGCATGTGGTTTATCAGTTGTAGGATAACCAGTAACCATGTGAATAACATCCTTTGCTATTTCCTTTGGCTTGTTTAGCCATAGAGTCTTGTTGTGAACTCTACTAAGAACAATCTTTATCCATTCTGTTTTGAAGACCTTGGGAAAATGCAGTGCATTTTTGAGTCCCTTTACTTCCAAATGTTTGTGATCTTCTTTGAGCTTTCCAGTATCATCACATAGTGCCCTATAGGCATTATCTAGGTCTAGATCTCCTATTTTTGAGATCTTGTAGTGAATATAGGACCTTACATCCTCTACTAGTAAAACCCTAGGTGGGATTCTAGAGAATGCTCCATAATCATCAAGTTGTGAAGCTATTTCTGGGTGTAGCTTGTATTTAGGTTCAACACACGAGCCTCTGCTAACAAGCTTGAAGGATTTCTTCTTATCTTCCTTAATTTTCTCAACTCTAGAAGTCGATGTAATCTTGTTTGTAGAAATTTAGGGCTTTTTGCAAATAAAATAGTGCGGTCGGTGAGTGTGATTACTTAGAGATTCTTTGTGATTGCCTGTGAATGTGAATGCTTCATGTCAAATTGATTTCTACTGGGTCACTCTCCAAATTGCTTTGCTCTGCTCAAAAATCGTGGGTGTAAAAATGAGTTTACCTGTCGGGCTTTTTTAACATTTTTGTGCCCTAAGTTGTCATTAATGCTTACCAACTCATTGGTATATGAAGACTGATTTTGTCGGTAGAGACATTCATAATATCTTTAGTGTCTGTACAAAGCATCGGGGTTGCTAGCAGTTTTGGAGACTTCACCGATGATTGTCAGTGAGGTTGCGAAGACATATTTTGTTGATTTGACGTTCACCGTTATCCATCGGTTTACACTTAACTTGTGTAACGACCGATACATTTCGGTAAGTAGTGCTAACTTTTCTGTGTGTCTTCACCGATGTAAATTTTTCCCAATAACTGATGGTTGCTTTTCAATTTTTGAGCAAACAACAATATTTTGCATCTTTATTCATGCTTATATTACAATATGAACTATGTGTAATGGAACCGATGCATAGTAAAACTTGTCATAATGTAGTTCCATACTTGTACAATTTAGTTGGATATAGTGATGTGACCGGATCCATTAGATGAGGTGTCACCATTTGTATTTCTTGTTCCAGCACCTTCAGTGTTTATGGCTTTTACCCACATCTTGTTTCTCATTCTCTTGATGTCCTCAATGGTATTTCCATTGGGATGTGTACTTGTGTCTGTCAGTCAATATTTGCAATCTTTTATCACATGTCCAACCTTATGACAATGCAAACATGCCATACCTAGATTGGTCCAACCTCTTGACCTTCTAGTTCACTTTCTCATATAGTTGGCAACAATATGACCATACCTTCCACACGTTGTGCAGTTTACCCATGTGTTATAGTCCCAAACATATGAGTTACCTACTCTTGTTGGTTTGTTGCTTTTATCAGTTTCCTTTGGTGTCCATGCCTTGTTGTTCTTTTTCCAACATTCCTTATGTGTATGCCCTTTCATCTTGCAGGTAGGACAATACTTGTCCATATAGGTTTTTCTCTTTGGATTTGTCACTTTGGATCTGCACTCATGTGCCTGGTGTTCTTTCTTTTGACATTTATAACAATTACCTTTCATTTTGCTTCTGTAGATGTTTGAGGTGTGGCTTGGTTTTCCACAGTGATTGCATGATAGCTTCTTGGATCTTGGGGTTGTGAAAGCATTCCTCTGATATGGTTAGTTAGAAGATTCACCATTCTCATTGTACCCTAATCCTGTGTAGTTGTTGAATCTTCTCTGTCCATCAAGAAAATCATCCATCCTTTTGTTGCTATCTTCAACCTTTTTGATCAATTCGTTGTGTTGATTCTGGACTTTGATTCCATGCTTCAATTTTTCATTCTTTTCTCTTAGCTCATCAATGATCTATATTCTTTCAATGAGTTCTGTATTTAATCTATTTTCTTCTTGACTCATAAGAATAATCTGGTTGGTAACCTCATAGTGATGCTCAGTAAGTCTTTGAATCTGTGATTCTTTCTCTTGTAGTTTCTCTGTAATTTTCCTCCTATCATCAATGGCTAGTGTTATTTCATTTTCAGCTTTTCTCGCATCATTCATGACATCAATAATTTTCACCATTTGAGTCTCTTGTCTGATTTACAACATCTTCATTTGATCTGTCAGATGTAGATTGACCTCTTGTAGACTTGTAATTTATTCTACTAATGCGTCTGAAGCTTTGCTCGTTGATGATTCTGCTATATCAAAGTAATCTTGTATTTCCAATTCTTTGTAGTCTTTCTCATTCAGCCTGGTTGCCATAATCTTTCTTTCATCAAGAAGTTTTCTTAGTTTGATTCTTGCCTCTTTATACTGCTCATAGTTTATTTGCATTTTTAACTGCTCATTCTCAATAGTCATATTCAGTCTGTACTTTTCCATTGCTCCGATATTTTCTCTTAAGTCTTTAATATTTTCAAGAAAGAGACTAAGATCTGATACCAATTGTTGGAATTATATTGGAATGATGTACTAAGAGGGGAGGGGTGAATCAGTACCTCTAAAATTTTTCTTGGTTAGCCCATTAACCCTTAATCATCAATTTGTAAATTATCTTATCTAACTATTCATCTTTCTTTATGTATATGCAATCATATCATAAGTTCTTTAGTATGTAATCATAAAAGAAACATTCATGAAAATAGATAACACATGAAACAAGATATGATATCGCAAAAAACTCCTGTTAGGAAGTAAAAACTGCAGTGGGGATTGTTACCCACAAGACTTCACTATCTGCAGATAAGAAGGGGTCGATTAAGGCTTACAATTGGTCACTTATAATGACCTACCTTGTTAGGAGTACTATAGTGGAGACCTGTTAAGATCTACTTCATTTGAAGCTTTAGCAACATTGTTAAGTGTGCACTCTTTTAAGAGATTTGTAAAGAACAGTTAAGTCCACCTTCTACAAAATGATTTTAGATGTGATGCACTTATTAGAATGCAACTACATAAGTCTTTGATCTGATGATGTATGCAATCTCTAAATGCTGATAACAGATCCAATAAAGCTTCCTATGTATGAGTAATCATCCTTCCATGATTGAATAATACCTTTGTCTGCTCGTCGGTAGCCTCTATGTTCTTGACAACTGATATGATCTGTTTCTGAACTTTGCATGAATTCTGCCTTTTGATCCTTAGATGTTCATCGTGGCTATCAACAATAATGAATTTATTAACTCATAATTGATTTGAACATCTATTTATACTAGATTTTAGCTCTATTCTTGATTCACGCTTCACAAGTTAACTCTAGATCCAAGGTTTACAACTTGACCTTGATCTTTAGTTAGATATGTTTTAGATCAGTTAGGATGCTTTAAAACATTTACATAAAGCTTGCTTGACCCTCAAGTTATGATTTAAAACAAATTAAAACTCTATAAATAGAATTACATTGCTTTATCTGATGTGTAAAAATCAGATCCACTATTTGTGGGTTCTCTAACTAACTGTCGATTCTGACGGTCGGTTTTCTTTGTTGTTGGTGTTCCTTTCTTGAACTGGTCGTCGGGTATGCATTTTCTACTTTGTTAGTTTTGTTCTCAAAATTGTGTCATCGGTGATGATCTCAATGTTATGTTATTGACCCGTCGGTGATGTCTTGTTCACTTCCTCGGTGCAACACTTGTCAGTGTTCATCAATCAATTCCATACTTAGCATTTTCTTGTGACCTTTGTGTTCTATCGGGTATGCTTGTTGTTCGCCGGTAATGCTTGTAGTCCGCTGGTAATGCTTATACCGATGATCTCTGTCAATGTTTTTCACTAAGTGTACAAATGGCAAAATTAATGTCATCACTATTCACTAAACTATTATATGTAAACTCTGCGTGTGCCAACCTTAAATCCTAATTACTCGGTGTGTCTCCAACTAAGCATCTCAATAGGTTACCCAAACTTCAATTTATAAACTTTATTTATCCATCAGTCTGTGGATGAAATGTAGAACTATATTTCAAATCAGTGTCTAGCTTCTTCCAAAGTGTTTTTCAAAAGTAGCTAACAAACTTACTGTCTCGGTCAAAGATGATACTCTTCGATAATCCATGCAATCTGACAATCTCCTAAAAGAAAAGATCTGGTATATGTATTGCATCTGATGTTTTCCTACATGGTATGAAATGTGTCATCTTATAAAATCTATCCATAATAACAAATATGGAATCATTACCTCTTATTTGCCTCGGTAAGCCAAGAATAAAATCCATGCTGATATCACTCCAAGGTTTCTCAAGAATAGTGATTGGTGTATACAATTGAGTATTCTAACTTAATCCTTTTGCAACTTGACAAACTCCATAAGTTTTCACAAATGTTTGAACATCTTTATACAACTGAAGCCAAAAATACCTTTCCTTAAGAAAAATCAATGTCTTATCACTACCAAAATGTCCAGCCAAACCACTACTATGTTTTTCCTTGATCCAATTAGTTCTCATTGATCCTCTCTGTATACACAACTAAATACCTTTGAACAACATATCTTCTTGAATGAAATAGTCTTCATACTTGTTTGATTGATTTGGAACAGGTGCTCTACACACTTTCCACTGCTCAGAAAAATCAGGGTCATTTTCATACAAATTCTTCATGTCATTAAAACCAAGAACCTCAATTCTCATTTCAGTCAACAAACATCTTCTTCTACTCAATGCATCAACAAATCAGTTAGAAATTCCAAACTTATGCTTTATCAAAAATGTGAAACTCTGCAAATACTCTACCCATTTCATATGTCTCTGATTCAACTTATTCTTTGATTCAACTTATTCTGACTATCCAAATACTGTAAAGCCTTATGATCAATATACAACACAAATTCACTTGGCATCAAATAATGTCTCTAGTTCTTCAGAGATTGAACAATAGCATAGAATTATTGATCATAGACATAATATTTCCTTTTTGTATCATTCAACTTTTCACTAAAGAAAGCAATATTTTTACCTTCTTGAGTCAACACAGCTCCTATTGCACTTCTACTTGCATCACATTCAACTGAAATGCCTTATTGAAATCAGGTAAGGCTAACACAAGAAATTCAACAACCTTTTGTTTCAAAGTCTCAAAAATCTTATCAGCTCCATGTGTCCATTCAAATTCTCTTTTGTCTCCCCTCATTGTCTCAGTCATAGCATTACAAATAGAAATTTTTTTTACGAATTTTCTGTAAAAACTTGCCAATCTATGAAATGATTTGCCTCATTGACATTCTTAGGTGTAGGACAACTAAGTATAGCTTCAACTTTCTTAGGATCCATCTTCAAACCATCAGCTAAAATCACAAAACCTAAATACACAAGTTCTTCTTTCATGAAGGAACATGTTTTCAAATTCATCAACAAGTTTTCCTCTTTCAATCTCTGCAACACTTGTCTTATATGTATCAAATGCTCTTCTCTAGTCTTAATAAATATCATAATATCATCCAAGTATACAATCACACATTTATTCAAGAATTTCTTCAAAACTTCATTAATCAACTGTACTTGGTGCATTAGCTAAACCAAAAGGCATAACCAACCACTCATACAATCCTTCTTTTGTCTTGAAAGCAGTCTTCCATTCATCACCTTCTCTGATTCAGATATGATGATATCTACTCTTCAAATCAATTTTGGTAAAGTATTTTTTTCTACTCAAACAATCCATTATATCATCCATCCTCGGTATAGGAAACCTATACTTAACTGTTATTTGTTGATTTCTCTTGAATCAACACACATTCTCCATTCTCCATTCTTCTTAGGTGCTAACACTGATGGTACTACACATGGAATCAAAATTTCTCTGATCAAACCTTTGTTCAACAACTCATGAATTTGTTGATGACATAAGTTTTTCCGTTAGTATGCAAAGAGAAAACATTTGTCATAAACTGTCGGTTACACTACACCGAAAGTCAGGTTTTCAATTCAGACCAAAATTACTAAATAAAGGGAAACCTGACGACACAAATTTACAATGTAAACTGACAGTGGAACCCGAACATGATAAAGTTGAACCCAACAAGAGTAAACCAACAGTGGAACCCGACAAGAAGAATACAGTGCAAACCAAGAGAACAGACAAGAGAGGAACCCGACAGACAGTTCAACAAAGGAACACTGAAAGACAGTTAAACTGATTTCAGAGCAAACCAAGCATCAGACACCGAAAGTCAGTTATATCTTGAGAAAAGTGGATCTAACTTTCACGTCAAATAAACCAACTATATTCTATTTTTAGAGTTTTGATTTGTTTTAAATCCATTTCTTGAGGAACAAGAAACATTATTGTAATTGTTTTAATCAGTCTAACTGATTAAAAACATGCAAACTAGGAGATCAAGGTCAAGTTGTAAACCTTTGATCATAGAGTTAGTTTTGTAACATATGAAACAAAATTAGGTCAATCTATGTTATAAATAGATGGTGTAATTATTCATTTGATATGGATGAGAGGATGACTGTAGCCAACAAGCGCATCTATGGATCAGACTGAGAGTTTCAAGAAGCAAAATAACAAAAGATGAATTTGGTTATCAAGAACCAAGAACCAAGGCTACCGAGAAACAAAGGTATTAATAAATCAAATTATGTGATACATTTGTACAAGGGATCTGTAATCATCAATTGTAGATTGCACACACTCAGGTCAATAAGTGTTTTTGTCTGCATTCTAACAAGTGTAGAAAATAGAAGAAATCCTTTCAAGAAAGGTGGATTTAACAATACTATTGTAAATCTTTTAATCGAGTGCACACTAAATAGTGTTGCTAAATCTCTTAACAGAGTAGACCTTAACTAGTCTCCACATAATATTCCTAATAGGGTAGATCATCAGAAGTGATCAAAATTGTAAGCCTTAACTGGCCCCTTCCAATTTGAAAATAGTGAAGTTTTTGTGGGTGCCATCCCCACTGCAGTTTTTATCTTCTAACAGGGGTTTTCTGCATTACCATATCTTGTGTTATATGTCAATTACTTTCATGAATGGTTATATGAATGTCTACATACAATTAAGATTATGAATTGATATCACATGCATAAAGAAAGAACAACATATATGATTGGTAAAGCAAAGATTTGATTACATAAGGATAAAGGTTAATTAACTAAAAGTTTTATAGGTACCGAGTCACCCCTCCTCTCTCAGTACGCACTTCCCATTATTTAAAACAATTGGTATCAGAGCTAGATCTCTTATTTGGAAATTTTAAAGACTTAAGAGAAAAGATCATACAATGGAGAAGTATAGGCTTGACAAAAGTATTGAGAATCAGAAGCTAGAAATTTAGATCTTCTATGAGAAGTGTAAGGAAGCTAGAATCAAGATGACACAAATATTAGATGAAAGAAAGATTATGGCATCTCACTGTAATGAAACAGACTACCAGGAGGAAGAGATACCAGATCTATTTGAATCTTCAAGATCTACAACTAGCAATGCATCAGACACATAAGAAGAAAGTATCACAAGTCTGAATGAAATCAATCAACATCTGGCTGGACAAGTGAAAACTTTGCAAATCAGTCAAGAGACACAGATGGTAAGAATGATTGATGTCATGAAAAATGCTAGACAAGCTGAGCAAGAGAGAACATTAGCTATTGATGATAGAAGGAAGATTACTGAAAAGCTACAAGAGAAAGAGTCAGAAATACAAATACTTACAGAACATCATCATGAGATTACAAATTAGATTATTCTTATGAGTCAAGAGGAAAACATATTGAATACAAAAATCATTAAAAGAATAGAATTTATTGGTGAGCTAAGGTAAGAAAATGAAAATTTGAAACAAGAAGTAAGAATTCAACAACAACATATTTGAATAATCAAGAGAGCTGAAGAAAACAATAAAAGGATGGCTGATTTTCTTGATGGAAAAAGGAGAGCCAACAACAACATCAGACTAGGCTATATTGATAATGGAGAATGACCTAACCAAGCTGATCCAAAGAATGCCTATGCAAATACAAGACCAAGAAAGCTGACATGAAATCACTGTGGAAGGGAAGGCCACACATCAAATGTTTGTAGAAGCAAAATGAAAGGTATTCCTAAATCCACATCTTCATTCATGGGAAAAATGTATAGCATGTGGAAGATTTGGTCACACAGCTGCAAACTGTATGAGACAATGTACAAAAAATTCTAGAGGTTGGACTAACCCTAGAATGGTATGTTTACACTGTCATAAAGTTGGTCATCAGAGGAAAGACTACAGAGACTGAATGACAAAGACCAGCACCTTTTCCAATGGAAACACCATTGAAGACATCAGGAAGATGATAAACAAAATGTGGAGGAAAGCTACAAACACTGTTGTAGCTAGACTGAGAAATGCAATTGGTGACACCTTATCCAATGGATCTAGTGACATCACCACCCCCACCTAAGTAGAACAAGTAAGTATGGAACTACATTATACCAAGTTAAATTTTCATCAGTTCCATTATAAATAGTTAAAATACCAAATCGACATGATTAAAGATGCACTATGGTATTACTTGTTATAATTCTATGAATTCAATTTTATCGGTCAATACATACCGAAATGCATCGATGTACATTCAAAGCTAAGTTGTCTATACTTACCGAGAATCGTCGGTTAACACATAAAGGCTAAATCACTAGTGTAAACCGAGATCCATCGGTAATCATGTGAGTTGACAATGTTGTCTTCGCCATACACCAAAATCTATCGGTGAATATAATAAGTTAACAACTTCCCTGAAGCATCACATTTTCATCGAAAGAGAAGTTAGTGTATCACCCGATGACTCCACCTTCACACACCAAGAAGTGGTTGAGCATTAATGACTCAACTTAGGGCAAAGTCTATAAATAGATGATGGAAGGGTTTCATTTCTCACCAAGCGACCAGAGTAAAGAGACAAAGTGAAAACTAAGCACGAAGAGACAACAATATAAAGCAACTCCAACCTAGTTCACAACACTCCAAAAAACTCCTAACAACTACAGAGGTGAAAAGTAAGTATGAGCATAAACTGAGAACTTTGTTTATCATTTATGGGAAAGCCCTAATTTCATAATTAATGACAACTACATCAAGAACTGCTAAGCTTAAGAATGTTAAGAAGAACAAGGTCAACCTAATCAAGAATAGTACATGTGAGGAACCTAAGTATAAGATATTCCTAGAGGTTGCCTCGCAACCCAAAAATGCTTGTGCATTCTCAAGAATACTAGCTAGGGTTTTGCTCGTCGAAGACATGCAAACATATATACACTGCAAGATAGCAGAAATAGGAGACCTGGAAGTTGAAAAAGAATTCAAAAAGATTTGTAACAATGATGGAACTATCAAGGAAGAGCACAAGCACATTGAGGTAAAAGGGCTCACAAATTCCCTATGGTTCCCGAAGGAGTTCAAGATAGATTGGATTCGGTTAGTACTTAGTAGGATACATGACCAAAAACTATGGCTAGATGAGCCAAAACTGATAACTAGGGATGTCATACACATTGTCACTGGTTATCCCATAACCGATAAGGTAAAGGCACTGAAGCACCCACCTAAAGTAGAAATTGAGAAGAATACCGGAGTAGCATGGGATGGAAGAGGACTAAAGGTATCCACCATCAATGATGATGAACTAAAATTTGGAGCATGTGTCTTAGGATACAAGTTCTTCCAGGCTAGCAGGATGAACAACATTGCATCTGGAGCAGTGGATACAACATACAAGATTGTCAAGAAAGGACTACAATTGGATCTTTCAGAAATTTTGCTAAGACAATTAGAAGAGAAAATCAAGACAATAAGAAATATAAAGTCCAATTCATGTAAGTTTGGTTCTCTGATAATGTGCATATTTTTCTATTTCCAATAATCTTTCCCATCTATAGGAAATGTGCAATGGGACACTACAAGACCAGTGACCATATAGATTAGTGAGTTCATCAAATCACTAGGAGACAACTTTGAGTCAGTCATGGATGAATACTTTGTTGGATTCAAAGAAAGAATGCAGAAGAGAGCAAGGATTCCAGAACAATTAATTGAAAATTTCAAGACTAACATATGTTTTATGGTAGACACTGACTATACATACATCAAGCTAGCTATACTGAGGAAAGCATGGCTATCTCCACTTGATTACGAGGTGAACATAGATCAAGCATCAAATGCAATTGAGGCATTGATAAATGAGCCATTAGACAAATCACAACCCAAGTTTGGAACTTATGAAGAAGCCAAAGAAAGGATTAAAACTGGCTTGGTTGTGAAGAAGATTGATAGGAAGAAAGACAAGATGGTTAAGAATTTGAAGAAAAGGCTGTCGGTAATAGAAGAGAAAACTAAAAAGAAAGAAGAAATTGAGGGTTAGTCACCCGTCGATGAAGCTAAGAATGAGAGTGACTTAGAGTCCACAGAGTTAGATTCACCACCTCCACTACCAGCAAAGAAGCCAAGGACTACTATTGCTACTAGGACCAAGAGCCAGAAAAAAAAGGATGCAAGTCCTTCATTGGTTAAGAAAGGTCAAGTAAGGACCTACAAAAGAAAACCTCCAACCAAAAAGACCACAACACCAAAGTGGAGAAGGAAACTAATCCTAAATAAGGAAGACATAGAGGACATAGAGCAGGATGAATATGTCCAAAAAGAAAAGACTAAGATTCTTGAAACTATTGATGAGATATGTGAGTCACTTGAAAAAAGAGATGGCTTAACTAACACCGAGGTAAGAAAGTGGCTAAAATTAGAGCCTGAACATCAAAAAAAGGTTGAGGAAGCATTGATAAAAGCAATGATAAACTTAAAATATGTAACCGTACAATTTGATGAGAAAATGCCAAAAGAACTACATGAAAGATTATCTGCCAGATGGACTTATGCATTGAAGAATGAGAAGGAGATAAGGGAAAGAGTCCTAGTTTCTCTTATGCCTCCCAAATAAAAAATGGAAGAAATCTAGGAGATGATGGGGAAACATGCAAAGGAGTTCTCACCCATGTTGAGAGCTTACAAGGTTCTACAAGGCAAGCTTATAGAGTTAGAGAAGGATAGTAAAAGAATTTGGAGTAAAATAATCAATAGACCTACTGAGGAGGAAAGCCCCAAGAGAAAATTACCTCTCACAAATGAGCCACACAATGATGACCCTCCAACTAAACCTATCCCAGAGCACATACTGATAAATGACACAGAGGATGTCACAACAGTAGAATTGGACAAAGAATAATTGAACACAACATGCAACAAGGATATGGATGTTGCTGATGAAACATGGCCAGATAATACTATGGATAATACTATTATTGACATCACCGATGATCCTGCAGATGAAGTACAAAAAGATGAAGAAGTCACTGTTGTCAAGGACCAACTGACGAATAGGACACAACAATAGATTCTACACAAGTACACATACTAGGCCAGATGCCATTATTGATTAAAGTAATCAATATAATCTCAAAGAAGGAGAAGACCCCCGAGCCCAATACAATCATACCCAAGGATGTAGGAGAAGGAGAAAGGAAAGACACAGCTGATGACCAAAATGTCATCGGAGGAGATCAAAATATAACAGGTGAAGATCTCAAAAAAATAGAAGGAGACTAAACAAAAAATGATGCACAAATTAAAGATATAGAAGAAGTGCAAATAGAGAAAGGTGAACAAGATAAGACAATTGATACCACACCAAAGGACACCAAAGGCGAAGCTAGAGATACACCAAAGGTTGATAAGGAGACATCCTTAGCCAACCAAAAGGAAAACACCAAGAAACAAGAAAAAGGTACAACACCATAGAAGCCTTCTTCCAGCACATCAGACCAAGCAGAGAAGCTGGCTATGGTTCTGCATACAGGTGCATCACAAAAGAAGAAGAAGAAAACAAAGAAGAATAAGTTGGAAGTCACACTTGATGAGATCATAGAAATACCAAAGTGTGATCCAACTACTTTAGATTTTGAATCACTCCAAGAATATGGAGAAATATGTCAAAGGAAATCTTTGCAAGAAAATCTTAAGAAGCAACACTGAGACTCATTGGTACTGGAGACCACAAGGGATATCTTAAACCAGATAGTCCCTAACATTGATGTTGATCAAAATTCTCCCATTCTGGATCAACTAGCCATTCTCACTGACACCATCACAACACAAAATATAGATACAGAAAAGGTGATTGAGGAACAAGCAGAATTTTTTTTTCAATACAAACTGACAGAAAAGATCAGCCAAGAAGTGGCAAAAAATAAGGTAAAGCTTTCAGAATTAGCAAATGAATTAGATCCAATCATTATTGAAGTTGTTTCCTTAATCTAAAATATATGCACTTTAGAGAAATTTACAAAGGATAACAATGATAAGATTGCAAAGATCGATTCTGATCTGAATGCAAGTGCTCAAAGTCTAACCACATACAAAAATGCAATCAAATTACATTATGAGAAGATCATTGAAATCAAACAGTTAAGACAAGAAATTTGGGAAGTAGAATCACAGTTTTGAGAAGAGGTTACTGAGATATAGGCTCTACTATTACTGAACCTCACACTTCTACAACAACACATACATTCATCAAGGCAACTTATTGCCACCCCTGAGATGTCTGTAGCAGATAGCATCTACGACATGCATGCCAGGATCACATTAGAGCATATGGATCTTGAGCATTTAAAGGAAAAATGAGAGACGATGATGGAGGAAATGAAGACCTCTCACTCTCATAATTTTCATAAGCTATAGGTATGCACATTTTCCCTTAATATCAAAAAATGGGGAAAAGGAAAATGATATGTACAAAAAGAAAAAAGGGGAAAAGGAAAATATAGCACAAAGGGAAAAGGAAGAGATAGTATAAAGACAAGTGGACATACACATATACTATACTAGACCGACATATGCATAGGGGGAGTCATGAAATGACTAAGTTAAATACATGGTGTACATACTATAAACTTTGTTAGTATTTTTCACATATCAGTTTTTGATACTAATGTCAAAGGGGGAGATTGATCACATAAGTTTTTCCATTAGTATGCAAAGAAAAAATAGTTTTTATAAATCGTCGGTTACACTACACTGAAAGTCAGGTTTTTAGTTCAAACTAAAATTACTAAGTAAAGGGAAATGCGATGACATAGATTTACAGTGTAAACTGACAGTGCAACCTGAACATGATAAAGTTGAACCCGACAGGACTAAAACCAACAGTGGAACCCGATGAGAAGAATACAATGAAAACTGAGAGAACAGACAAGAGAGGAACCTGACAGACAGTTCAACAAAGGAACACTGAAAGACAGTCAAACTGATTTCAGAGCAAATCGAGCATCAAACATTGAAAGTCAGTTATATGCTGAGAAAAGTGGATCCAACTTCCACGTCAGATAAAACATCTATATTCTATTTTTAGAGTTTTTATTTATTTATAAATCCATTTCTTGAGGAACAAGAAACATTATTGTAATTGTTTTAATGAGTCTAACTGATTAAAAACATGCAAACTAGGAGATCAAGGTCAAGTTGTAAACCTTTGATCATAGAGTTAGTTATGTAATACGTGAAACTAAATTAGGTCAATCTATGTTATAAATAGATGGTCTAATCATTCATTTGAGATGGATGAGAGGATGAATGTAGCCAAAAAGAACATCTATGGATCAGACTAAGAGTTTCAAGAAGCAGAACAACAAAAGATGAATTTGGTTATCAAGAACCAAGAACCAAGGCTACCGAGCAACAGAGGTATTAATAAATCACATTAGGTGATACATTTGTACATGTAATCTTGAATGGATCTGTAATTAGAAATTGTAGATTGCACACACTCAGGTCAATGATTATTTTTTTCTGCATTCTAACAAGTGTAGCAAATAGAAGAAATCCTTTCAAGAAAGGTGGATTTAACAATCCTATTGTAAATCTCTTAACTGAGTGCATAGTAAATAGTGTTGCTAAAGATCTTAATAGAGTAGACCTTAAATAGTCTCCACATAATACTCCTAACAGGGTAGATCATCAGAAGTGATCAAAATTGTAAGCCTTAACTGGCCCCTTCCAATCTGCAGAAGTGAAGCTTTTGTAACAGGGGTTTTCTGTGTTACCATATCTTGTGCTATGTATCAATTAATTTCATGAATGGTTCTAGGAATGTCTAAATACAATTAAGATTATGAATTGATATCACATACATAAAGAAAGAACAAAAAATATGATCGGTAAAGAAAAGATTTGATTACATAAGGATAAAAGTTAATTAACTAAAAGTTTTAGAGGTACTGATTCACCCCTCCCCTCTCAGTACACACTTCCCATTATTTCCAACATTTTTCAGTTGAGTTCGTCATTCTTAGTCAGTGTCAATCGATGTGGTGCCTTATTTGGCAAACTATCTCCAGGAATCAAATCCATACAATGACTAATATCTCTCATCGGTGGCAAACCATTAGGTACATTATCTAAAATTATCTCCTTGTACTCAGTAAGAAATTTCTCAACCTCTACAAGAACTTCATCTTTTGTATTATTACTCAATATTTTAGGAATTAAAGCATAACAAATATCATTCCTTTTCAAATCCTTAACAAAATGTCTACCTTCCATCAAAAAAAGTTTCACAGATGTACATATCTCATCAACAGATTCTTTAATCAAAGGTAACAAGATTTTCTTCTTACCATCAACCCAAATAGTATATCTATTCACTCTTCCATCATGTATAGTATGTATATCATATTGCCAAGGTCTACCTAACAAAATATGACAACAATCCATTGACATAATATCACACAACACCTTATCATAGTATTTTCCAATTTTTAGATTCACAAAACATTGTTCACTCACCATTAATGTATGCTCATCCTTGATCCATGAAATTTGATAGGGCTTCGGGTGCTTCATTATTTCCAAATGAAAATTTGTGACCATCTCCTTAGATGCCAGATTCTATGAGCTTCCACTATCAACAATTACTTTCCAAACTTTGTCTGCAACTCTACATCTAGTCTTGAATAAAATTTTCCGTACATGATCTTGCTTATCTTTCTCACTCCAAAGTATCCTTCTGATCATTAGATTTCCTTCCTTTTCAGGTTCATTCGGTGACTCTTCTTGCACCAAATAATTTCTTCTACTATATACTTTCTTGCTTTCATGTGTACACTCAAAGGATCCATGCCCTTCTTCACCACAATTGTAACAAGTTCCTTGGAACTCTCTTTTGTTATACCCACCTCAGGAGTTGTTTCCTCTTCCTTGGTATGAACTTCCACCTTTTCATTCGGTCTTTCCTTTGTCTTGATATGTTTTTGGATTTGTCTTGTCTGGTTCAGATCTACTATTTTCACCATGAGATATACCTCTTCCTCTGGGGAATCTACCACTCTTCCTCTTTGCCTTTTTCCATATCTCTTGTTCAATTTATCCTTAGCTTTTAGGGAAAACTTATATGCCTCTTCAATGCTCTCCATCTTTACCAAGCTGATCTCATTTTGTATAGAAATTATTAGTCCATTCATATATCTTGCTATTCTTTCCACCTCATCTTCAACATGTCTAGATCTGATGTCTAATATGTAAAATTCCTCGGTGTAATATTTTGTCGAACTATCTTTCTGCTTCAAACTTTGCATTGTCCTAACTAGGTTAATCTGGAAATCACAAGGTAGAAAATTTCCTTTCAATTTGTTTATCATCTTATCCCATACCTTGATCTTGTCTTTTCCTTTATTCTTTTGATCCAATTGCATATGCTCCCACCACAAGGATGCATGACCTTTCAACTTTGTGCTTGCTATCTTTAATTTCTTCTCCTCTGATACATTCTCATACTCAAAGTATTTTTCCCTCTCAGTTATCCAGTCTATCAATTCATCAGAATCCAAATTTGCACTATACTCAGGAGGATTAAACTAAGGTGTGGACTTTAAACTTGTCAAAGCTCGCATGAATCTCTCTTCTTGCTGATTCATCACAGGTGCAGGTGTAGCTTCTCCTTTCACTTCTTCAACCTCATCATCACTAACATCCTCAAGATGTCTTCCTCTACGCTAGGCTATCTCAACAACTTCCAATCTTGCAAGAATCTGTCTAAGCATATTAGCTAGATTTGGATCTGCATTTCCTCTCCCATGAACCATATTGAAACCCTCTGCAATTGTAGGTCAGATAGCAATCTGCTACACCACAAAAATATCAAATAACTAGGGTTAGGGATTACAAGAAGGAACCTAGATCTAACCTTCACTCTAATACCATTTGATGCAAGGAGGCGAGGAGAACATGGGCCCAAGGCACTCCCAGCTATCCAAACTTCATCAAGGAAAAAATCGGAAGCAACAACACAGAAAGCGAGAGAAGAAACAAAAAAAATTTATATTATTTCATAAAACTTATAACATGCCAGGCTATAAGGCCTTCCTAGTTTCGGCCATATACATTCATATGTTTAAAGACTAATATTCATACATGCGAGGTCACAGACCTGCGATCTAATTATGCTAACTATATCTTCTATCCTCCAAATCCTACTAAATTGATTACCCCTAATATAAGAACAAAAAAACAAATATATACAAGAGTCAACCAAAGAGGTCCGCACTCAGATCCTAAAGATCCAACATAGGAAAAAACAATGACCCATATTTAGGTCTACATATATCCCAATGAGAGATCCCAACATTAATTATGCTACATAAATTAAATACAAAAGTCGGCGAGAAAATACAACTTCAAGAACACAGCTCGATAAGAAATCCAACCGAGCACTGAGATGAGTTGGTGAAAACTCACCGAGTAGCCAAATGACTACCGAGACTTGTCAGTAAAGAAAGACAGAAAACAAGTAACTGATCCCGAGCGGAGAACAAACAAGTCTTCAACCGAGTGAACAAAAGTAGTTATCGAGCAACCTCCATCAAGCTACTAAACCAAAGCAAACATATTTTTGGTTGATGAGGATTTCCAAAGAACCCAAGATGCTCCTCCATCAAATCTTGAGCCTTCACCTCCACTTTTCAATGTATATTTAACCATTTCATATACCCTTTTTGGACAATTGTCTTTCCAAAATCGTGTTCGCAACCCTCATGAAAAATATGAAACAAACTTCACTAGCTCACCACACTCTGAGCACTTTTCATTTAAGAAATCTTGTCTATAAAAGAAACATCCATCATTTCCAGGACATAAAAAATGATGTAGAAAGTATTTTGATGATTTTGGAAGAGTACTTGCACCACACTCCTCCAACATTTCAGTAGTATGCAAAATAGAATGAAGGGATCATAATAGTTCATGGTGCATTGAAAACTCCACATGATATTTGTGATGCAGGAGCATCCTGGGTGTAAGGGCAATCTTGCAACACCCAAAAATATTTCTGTTTTCTTTTCAATAAGGGCTACCTTGTGCAGAGCTGCTATTTATGGAAACTTGCTATTTTTAGTAAGTTG
>MU225138.1:3254587-3265404 GCA_018584345.1 Thuja plicata | reverse complement strand
GTATTCATATATGATAGCATTATTCATTAGGATTCTTGTCATGTTGCATTGACTTAAATATCTCTAGTACAACACTATGTGTCATCTTCTTTCTTAAGTTCAAATGACGTTTGTAGAATAGTGCCTACTTAAAATATTTTGACAGCACTATGTGCTCATGCTCTATTGAGCTATGTAAACCAAAGCATAGATTTGGATAGTTCTTGTCCTTTAACATTATTGTCCCTATAATTATTGAGGGATTGTGATTACTTATACATGCTTATATGTCTACATTAAAAAAAAGTTACATATACTCTATTATTAACCTAAGATAACCATTTAATTTATGTGCACACTCACTTCATAGCGCATTCATGATTTTAATTGGGGATGTGTAGGTACCTATACAAGCCTGAAATACCATCAATAATCTCAATGACAAGGAGATTTGTTAAGAAATTAGTATTCTCAATATTGAAAGAGGAAGCAAATAACGGTATGCATAATCATCAAATAATAACTAAATCAATTGAAATCATGAACATGCAAACCAAAAGTCCTCCTTTGTTGTTCTCCTTCTCTATGCAATGTGGGCTCTCAGAAAATGAGTGCTATATATGTCGGCATGAGAAATCAAAGCAATTGTAATTACCAAATATGAGAAACAAGCTCTCTTTATATAGATCTTTAGGATTCCAATTAAGATTCCATGATTGGTGGATTGATTGTCTTTGATTTAAAAGTTGAACTCAGAGTGAGTGTGAGTTTAAGCAACTGGTTGCATATTGATAAAATAAATGGATATGTTAAGAGGATAGATTGAAGAGTTGAACTCAGAGTGAGTGGGAGTTGAACTCAACTGATTGCATGTGTTGGAATAGATGGGAGAGTTAACTGATTTTGATTTGAGGAGGTGGAGTAGAAGAATGAATAACTTGATTTAATTGACTAGTTAGGAGAGAGAAGGGTGGAGTTTAATTGAAACTCATATTACAAAAGATAATAATGATTAAAATAAATAAAAGAGTTAATTAATTTGTACATGTGAGGAATATAAATAAATAATTAATATTTATTTATTTATAAGAGGAACAATTAGTTAATTAAATAAATATTATCTATTTAATTATGAGAGGGAAATTGATTTAATTATTACATAAATGCAATAATAATAACAAAGAAGGAATATTAATTTTTTTTTAAAGGCAAAAATGGCAGAGCCATTAAAATATATTTATTAATTAAAACTATTTCAAAGGCTCAAGAGGGAAAGAAGCAACAATAAAACCCTCTATCCTTGCCAAGTACAAACCAAAATGACCCTAAAGAGTAGGTCAAAGGAATATTAATTAAATAATAAAATCATTTAATTAATCTCAATGAGGTAGGGAATAATTAAATAATGATTAATTATTTAATTACTTTTTATGTGAATAATTGATGATATATTAAGCAATTTAGGAATTTATAGAGAAATGATAATGTTGAGTTTAGATTATAGTAGAAGGGCACAAATTGACTAAATAATAAAGATTATTTAACAATTTAAGATGAATGTTAGTAAACTTATCGCGTTAAAGAAATTAGTCATTTTTAAGTGTCTACAACGAACTTTGTAGAATAGCGCCCACCTAAAATATTTTCATAGCACTATTTACTCATGCTCTATTAAGCTATCTATACCAAGGTGTTGATTTGGATAGTTCTTGTCCTTTAGAATTATTGTGTCCCTATAATTATTGAGGGGTTGTGATTACTTATACATGCTTAAATGTCTACATAAAAAAAAGTTACATAGAGTATATTATCAACCTAATATAACCATTTCATTTATGTGCACACTCACTTCATACAACATTCATGATTTTAAACCCACCATAAGTTTCCCTCTTCTTACTCATCTTCCTAATGTATGGATCATGTTTATATATCATCAATCTCATAATATTTTCTAAATTAGGATCATGTTGATATATCCTCAATCTCATAATAGTTTCTAAATTAGGATCATGTTGATATATCCTCAATCTCATAATAGTTTTTATATCCTATAATGTGTTGATATTGTATTGTTGGATTTGTTTGCAAATATTTGTGTAGGTTGATTAATGAGGTAATAATAAGGTCTTGATAGGTTTTACAATAGCATCCCATTATAATATATTGGCCATGTATAGTACATTGCCAATTGTGGGGTCTACATTGTTGAATTTTCCATGCATTGGGAATAAAAATATAATATTAGTCTGAAATGTTCAACCTAGGTGTATCCCATATTAAAAAAGTATCCCAATTCAATTGGTCAATATATTGATCTCTTAGCTACATGACTTTCTATTTGGTTAATGTTATATCCCTATTAACAATAATTATAGTGCATCTTTAGTGAGGAGCAAAGTACCGAGGAAAAGACCCAAATTTGACACTTATTATTCTTTATGTCTCATAATACATGTGTTTCATGCACTATCTATTGATATTCAAATAAAATTGAAGATTTTAAATGTCTATCTTATTAATTCATAAACCTATATATATACTTACAATACAACCAGATGGAAAGTGTGTAAATTATTTCATAAACATTCTTCAAGTTTATTTAAAAGTAGTATGAAGTGTGAATAGAGATATTAGAGTAATAACAAAAGTGAGGATTGGATGTTTCCCTTACATAAATTTAAGGGCCCTTGTAATGGTAAATTTACACATATCTAAAGGTATTCCATATAATTAATTATCTTATGGTTTGTGCACGGTTATAATAAGGCAATTTTCTATGATCATAATAAATATTCAATTATTTAATTTATTGCTATTACATAGCCCTCATTCCTTCTTTAAATGCTAGACATCTAAAAATTTTAACCATTATTCATATATTTAGCCAATCTAGTTGGACCAATAGAAACTTAAACTGTGACCTTTTTAAATTATTTCCTTAACTTGTCTAAGAGAGATAAACCTACTGCGGAAATTACTAATTTTTTGAAAAAATAATAGTATATGGTTGAGTGAATTAGGTATGTTATTATTCCATTAAGTGGGTGGAATTTATTTAAATAATTCAATGGCCAGACTAATAAACTCATCCTAAAGTTCAATACCTAGAGAATCTACTCAAGAAAACTTGGTAAATTACTAAATATCTTGATTAGTGTTTACTTATCAATGTAAATTTATAAAATTTGTCCCCAAAATAATAACATTGAGGGATTGAATGGGATACGCAGCATTTACCCTAAATGCTAAACTCAACATAACTATTTTAAGCATAAATGAAGGCCAAAAACATTTTTTTTTTTTATGAATGATGCCCCAAATATAAGAGGAAACAAATTAGCAACAACATTAAATGGAATGATCCATAGACCCAAGGATCCAACCAAAGGAAGAACCTCTATTCATTCTCAATAAATATAAGCCCTCAATTTAAACATCGCAAGAGATTAATTTAGTGTGACATAGACAACCTTGTTCTAATTTTTTACGACATTTATAAAATACATACGTTATTCCACATAGGAATACCAATAGTCTATTTTATTTTTCTTCATATCTAGCAGAGAGAATTTATAAAGAATTGGTATCACTAAAGGTTGAAAAGAGGTGACCATAATTTGCACGTTATTTATTCTTTTGATATAGATCTTGCCATTTATGAGAAGAGGTCATTGGAAAATTTTTGCCAATGTAACTCCTATGTTACTTGATATAATTTATCTTCCAATAAAGATATATAATTATCTTTGTTGTTCGCATTGCTCAAATTTAGATTACTATAGTTTTTGAGGTACACATTTTTATTAGAAGTATCAACATGTTTGTGTATAAAAGATATGTTATCACAAGAGATTTTGGAAAATTTCTATTGCTAAAGTACATATGCTAAAAAATAGAATTGAGAAAAAACCAAGTGATTAGTTTTATGATGATGATTGTAGTCATGGAGTGTTCTATTTATGAGAAGACGTCATGTTGGGATGTTTCTTCCAATGTGACTACCATGTTACGAGATATAATCTCTCTTTCAATAAAGATATAATCATATTTATTATTTGTGTTGTTCAAATTTTAATTACTATAATTTTGACATACACCTTTGCATTATAATTGTTAACATGTTTGGGTACAAAAGATACATTAGATGACTAGAGCTTTTCCAAAACATTTAATGCCAAAGTGCATAATGATAAAAGATAGAATTGAGAACAAATCAAGTGATTAATTTTATCATGATCACCACAAACTAATCTAGGAAAATGGGGTTAAGGTAATCTATCATATTTTTATAATGTGGGTCCCATGAGATTATTTGTCCTTGAGGGAATGTGGTAGATAAAATATTCTAGGAGTTTAATTTAATTTTAGTAAAAATGGAATTATTATTACATTTTTCCATGAGATTCTCTAATTTCAACATCTTATTCATGGAAAAGTTGAAACAAAGATTGAGAAAGGTGGACTTTTGATGATTGATTCCAATGAAAATAAAATGCATAAAGCATAATATAGTTGTTAGACCATCACCACAATTTCATAATGGAATGATAATTTAATATATATAAAATATATAATAGTTATACCAATATTACCCTTATTATATTGATCCTAAAAGCATCAAATTCATCTTTCCCTAAGTACCCACCCTTAAGGCTTAAACACCATTTTTTTAATACATAAATAAATACATATTTTTGAGAAAATATTTTCTTGAAGAAGAAAACCCTAAATCAAGTGGAGCTACCCCAAGCTACCTTGTGACACTTCTAATGGTGTAGTTGTGATATGAATTCTTCAGCTCTTAGTCTTGAACTCTTGAATAACAAACACTGAATTAGTCTAGACAAAAATTCTTCAGATTGTCTCTTGACCCTCAGAAGGGTGAAATTTATTGATTGTAGTCTGCTAAACTCTCTAGAAAAAATAATATTATTGAGCTCTTAACCAAACCCTCAAACCTATCTCAAACTCATAACCTTCACAATACATGTATTCTTAAAATCTTTTAGCAATAACAAAGAAGGCAAAGAGAAAGAAAGAAAACCCAAAAATGCTTCTCATAAAAAGCACCATCTTAGACAAAGAATATAGATTATGATAATGGAAATTCCTCTCCCCTCCAATGCTGCTAGCCTCCTTATTATATTTATCTATTCAATTTCTTGGATGATTCTATGGAAGCCTCATTAGATATTATAAAAATTGCCCTAATCTTTATAGTTTGAAGAGAAATTCATTTGCAAACATCTACCCAAAAAAACAAAAACCATTGCAAAAATCCAAATAAACACATAAAATATGGAAGAAATAATCATGTATGACCACTTGAGATCATCATTTACATCCACTATAACTTCAAATATTTATAGTTGGTGTAAAAATAAAAGTATTCATAGTTTCTCCCACAATTATCATACCTTATCTTATTCTCTAAAAACAAAATGTTCCTCTTGTATTTATGAAAATGAAAAAAATTAAAATCTGATGCTGATAGTGAGCAATGTCAACTTGCAAAGCCCTTCCTACAAAGTATGTCTCACCATTCTTTCTTCATTCCCTCTATTCTTCGAGCCATTATGAAAAAAATAATCTACATTAGTAGAGGAAGCCTTGGATGAGCTTCATTATATATATTTTAAAAAAAAACTTCTTTTGCTAGGCACTATACACTTTTCCATCATGTCATCAGATGTCATGAAAATGCATCACACACATGTATCACTTAGTAGAAATGGCTATTATAAATAATGTATAAACAACAATTTGATATCTTTATATTCCTCACATTTCATAACATTGGTCCAACACTCTCACTCTAATACCACATAAGAGTGGGATATGTGAATGCTTGATGATTGATTCCTAGGAAAATACAATGCATAAGGCATGCATATAGTCACATAATACCACCATAGTTTCATAATAAAATTTGAATGTAACATGAACCATTCAATAGTTACACCAACTAAAACTTCTTGATGTAAATCAATAAAGCATATAAAAAGAGGAGATCCCAATAAAAGGTTTGACCAATAAAAAAATCAATGATAAAATCAAAAGAGATGTGATTCAAGGTATTGATATAAAATAGTAATGATGAAGGTCTAAATATAATTTTCTTCATGAAAGAAAAGGGAAAGATTTTGAAATAATTATAGGGAAATATTATGATATGAGGGAAAAAGTTTTGACATAAAATATGCAATTAAGAGAATTAGGGTAATTTTGTAAAATATGTACATTTTGAAAATAATTCCTTCTACGAATAGTTGAAGATTAACATCTTTTTATATTGTTAGTGAAGAGTGATAATTAAAATTTCTAGAAGCTAAGAAACTAATTCTCCTAATTTCAGGGTTATGTATTCTATTACTTTAAGGTTTAAAGAAGATGCCTAAAAAGAAAATTAAAAAGAAAATTTTTCAAACCTTAGTTCAATATAGTGTTATATAGGCAAGTGGGGAATATGTCCCTAAATAAGAAAAAAAAAGGTATCACCTCTCCTAAAATGAATATGACTAATGAAATGTCAGTAGATATAACCATACTAAGCTTTAAGGATGATGATAGTTTGATAGTAAGAGGTTTTTGAAAGTGTATAGGTCATTAATATCTAACAATATAAACCTCATATGGTTGTGTACATGATACCATAATCTTTGCATCAAAAAATTATTATGTTTGTACCAATATTCTTTCCTCAAGGGATCCATTGGTTTTGAAACATTTATTTTTATCTAAGCCCTATCTAATTGCATGTATATATGACTATTGGTAGGTTCTTGGGTCATGGAAGGAGGTAGTTGAGTCCTATTAAAATGGTAGAACTTAGAGATATTAGTGGATGATGGGTTTCAACATATCCATAGGAGGTCAACGAACCCATGAGGAAATATATGTTCAAACTCAAGGAGATGTGAAGGAAACTATGGGTGCAAGTGCACATGGGCTATGATTTTTTTGTGAAGAATAAATAAAGGATGTGTGACTATGTAGGTTCATTATTAAGAGGGAAGTTTAAAGGGTGAAAGTTTAAAGGAAGAGCATTTTTAAAAAAGTTGAGATGGCAAAAAATTGAGTATGGAGAGGAATACATGGATATATGAAAGGTCTATAAGTCCATAGTGTGACAATTAGAAGGATTAAATATAAGGTAATAAAAAGTGAGTGGAGGTAGCTTGTGGGAAGTGCAAGACTACAAGGAATTTCCACAAATCTATAGTCAAATGGAAATTATGAAGTAGAATCACAAGAAATTAGAGGAGGTGTGGAATTATATGTGTTTGTACAAACATAGAAGGAATTAGGTGTGTGGGTAGGAAAAAGGCACAAATGGTTTCACAAAAAAGTGTGAACATCCATAAAAGTTTTGAGACATTGCCAAAGTTTGAAAGTTGACTTGAAATTCTATCAATGTTATAATTATTTTATATTTTATGTCATGAAAAATAGTTAAAGGGACCAAAATATATGATGAAGAAAAAATTAACTAAGAGTGCTCATTAAATGGAACTTTTAATTGAATATAAATGATGGAATGGTACACCCCTACAAAAAAGAGGAACCTAACTTTAAAATTTTAAAATTTAGACAACTTAAGGATTGATATAAATAGAGCACAATAAAAATGAACTTATTTCATTTTAGGTAATGTTCTTGACATGTATTTGTATATCCCTCTCAAATTGTATGTGATATTATTTTCCCTCCATACAATATCATAAAATTAGAAATTATAAATATAAACATTGTTGGCGTATTTCATTAATCATAAGATTAGTTTTTTATCTGCTTAATAATAAAATACCCTTGCTAGTTAGAATATTGTTCAATACTTAGAAACAGTTGTATATTGCCTATTTAAAGGCCTGTTAGGAACAAAGTTGGTATCAAATTGAATATAATCAATCCCATTATTATTCTCTTCTCTTCTTTCAAACATTCCTTACTTTTTCTATTTCTAACAATATATACTATACTCCAAGAGGGCCAAGTTGATAGTTATGTTGATGGCTTGAAGGGTTATAATCTAGACTTGTCAGAGAAGTTTTCCAAGTCGTGGGTGGATGGAAAGGTCTGCATTGGGAGTGTTTTGCATGTGGTTTTAGTAGAAATGATTGCGGTTGTGATGGGGCTCATAATGGAAGGCAAATAAATGAATCAGAATTCAAAGGCCAACTTCAAGGAGGATTTTAGGAGGTTCCTCGGCCTATGTGAATAAGTGTTGAGACTAAAAAATGGTTTTAACATAGACGAGCTTCATGGTGAGTTTCTAGGTCATCGCGATGATTCTAGTTTATCACACTTGAAGGTAGATTCAATTTTTTCCATTCACATCTATCCTATGATGAATCATATTTGTAGAGGTGTTAAGTTTAATTTCTCTTTCTGGATATTTTCTTCTTTGACTAAGTCTGTCTTTAAAGCTAAAGGTAAATATAGGATTTCCCTTCACCAGGGCCTTATATTTTTCATGCATAATTTTCATCTGAGTCTCATGCCGCAAAAGAGCTCTTCTTCTTCCATTTCCATCAAGCTTAATAACCCTTTTTACACCCCTATTTGGCCTTCAACCAAAGCCCCTGCTATTTTCCCCTCCCCTGGGACAACTCATGTTAATCATCTCAGTAAAGAAAAATAAAAATCTTTGTGTTTGGAGTAGCCTAAGGATGACACAGTCAACCTTTCAGAAGACTCTTCCTCCACCTGGTCTATGAACTCAACGTGGACTCCAGATAACTCCACTGTCGATTCGCCTTCCTTGATTGTGTTTCCCCCTTCCCCTAAATCCATGTTAATTACCCTGGAAACATAGATATTCCCAAAAGTTCCTCTCCCTCTACGTTAGCAAAAATGTCTATAGGTTCTTATGATTTGAAGACCCTAGGAAGGAAGGTGGACGAGCTCTGTGTTTGTTACAATATACATAAAATTGTGTGTAAATGACTTATCCTCCAACTACAAATTGCAAGGACGAAAATTAACAAGTTAGAGTTCATGGATGAAGTGGAAAAGAAGGCGGTGGATCCGGCTGAGGGAAAAGGTTATGATAGATTGTGGGATGTACCTGACGACTTTGGTCAAAAAATTTACGATTGGGAGAATATTGAGGATCAAATTATCGATTTAAAGAACCAGATTCCCTCCAAGGATGAGAAAATGGAAATTATTAATGGCCTGGCGAACATGAAGGTTAACCAGACCCATTTGTATAAACAGCTTGAGGATTTGTTCGCTTATAGGAATGATATGCTGGAGAAGACCACTCTGTCAAACAATTCCATTTAGGCTAAGTTGGAGGAAAGAAAGGTGAAGTTTAGGAAGAGAGAGGATAGTTTGTAGGTGTTTCCCACAAGGGGGATTGTCTCTGGGGATGCTACCTTTTCTCAGCCTCTTAAGTGTGACTCCTTCCTTGACAAGATAAAGGAGATTAATGAGGATTGGAAGGGGGTCCCTCCTCCAGCCAAGTAGCTCTGTCGGTTGGCCTAGTGTTTTGGTCTGCTAGTTTTTTGTGTGAAAATCTAGTCTGGCGATCTGGTCTCTAGATTTTAGTTTTGCTATTGTGTCTGGTCTTTAGTTTGTTCCTACTAGTTAGTTAGCTATTTGACTTCACTGCTGGCAAATTCTTTTTGTGTCATCTCTCAAAATTGATGTTATTTAAGTTGTTGGGTTTGAGCCTTTACCTGCTTGCATTAATCAGAACATATAGTATACTATATTTTGTTTTTGTGTTTTCCTTTCTTTAATAGACATGTAAATGATGTACATTCAAGATATCAAGAGGCAAATTAAATAAAATTAAAAACTTCTCAAAAGATATATAATTTATATTGATGTCTTTATTTTAATTCAATAAATAGTTTTTCAATAATGATATGTACATAAAAGGTTGTATTATAGACACAGTCTATATAGAACATCTTACACCTTCATTAAGTTCATCATTTACTTCTTGCAATTCATGAAATATAAAGCCTCTTAAAACATCATTTAATTTTAATAGATTTATCTCAAAAATAGAACACATTATTCTTCCATCACCTCTCGCTCTAAATATTTATCTAAAATTTGTTAGATCGAAGTAACCTTTATCCTACATAAATGAGTTGAAGCCTTATAAACCGTTAATGTCTACATAATAAACATTCACCTTAATGTTAGATTTATAACCAACAAAACTGATAATGTTGACAAAGAATCGAATTAATTGCTAAAATGGTAAGAATTCAGCAGAAGAGCCAAACCCAACATCCAGCCCTAAATGAACCATAGGTTAAAATTGAATGTCAAGAGCAGTCATAGACATGATGTTTCAAAAGATACCATAAATTTGTAGATAATGATCGAAATCATTTTAATCTTATAGAGGGCGATTTGACGTATCCATTACTTGATTAATCCCATATGAAACAAGACTAAGAACGTGTTCCATGAATTTTCATTTCATTTCTAAGTCGTTGCAGATATCTATTGACCAGAGACTTCATTTCAGTCCACAAATCAGTATAACGTGCAGTGGATCTTGGCCCACAATTGACCCACATCAGATTGCCCGAATAGACGAAGAAGCCAATATAATACAGAGAAGCCGGAGCATTGTTAGAAGCACGGAGTTAAAAGTATTGAGGAAAAACATGACCATAGTGGGCATGAAACCTGTGCGACAAAGTAATCGGCTGCAAAAGCGTGCGCCTCCATCTTTGGAAGTGAAGCATCCTCCTCCATGTCTGTTTAATAAGAGCAATCACATTCCTCTGTTATCGCCTATCTCATCTCCACGTATGGTTTGCGAAGGAGATCAACCAGATCGTGATCTGCTACAACAAAGTGAAAGC
>MU225138.1:3235412-3245668 GCA_018584345.1 Thuja plicata | reverse complement strand
GTCCCTTTGTGTTGGATATAAATTGTATATTGTATAATAATGTGTTATTTTTATAACAACAAATAATTTTTTGTGTTGAAGTATTAGTCCTTTTATGTTGGATATAAAAGTTAGATATAACAAATATCTATGATTACTAATAGGTATTTGGTCTATTTAAGTTGCATATATGCTATATTTTATATAGAAATACAATATTCTACTAATAACAAATGACATTTTTAAATTCAACTACTAGGGATTATTAGATTAAGTTTTGGTCAAATCTTTAAAAAGTCATTTCTTGGACACGTTTCACTAGGCATGCTATTTTAATGAGTTACATGATGAGTCACACCTTCAAACCTTGGTTGTAGATAGTTAAGTGTCCATTTTACATTTCTAAAAAAAATGGTCTTACAATATTCCATGCAACGGCTACATGTTGACGAAGTTAGCCCTCACGACTACTAGTCCCTCTCCCCTAGATGTTCGATGAAATTTAATATTTTCCCTTATCAGGAGAAGGGATACTAGTCACATAGAATGTAGTTATGGGTCCTTTTCGAATAGTTTATTTATTTATTTTTTATTCTTTTCACGCATTTTTATTTTTATTTTTATTTTTTGGTTCTTTTCACAAAGCATTTTTATAGATGTTAGATTTTTTTGTTATTATTATTCTGAGAAGAGATACTTGCCACATAGAATGCAGTTCATAGATTGAATGTTATAAGGTCATTATGAGAATGGATTCTCGTTACACAGTATATAGTTTTTCTATTAGAATTTTTGTTGGAATAAATGTTAGAGGGAGGTTATAATTAAGAAGAGTATAAAGAGTCAGTTCGTTGTGGTCAACATGTCAATTATTTGAATGTGTAGTAGTTGTAATCATAAATAATTAGTATCTTAATTCATTATGTCGGGGTAACTCATATTGTAAATGGTTGGTATTTTTATTACAATATGCCAACTCTTTAAGCTGGGGGGTGGACCCAATCATACATAGTTGGTACATTAACTATAATGCACTAAATGTATTATTCTATATTTTGAAATATTTAATAGAGACAGTTCTTCTACAAGCATAATTATGGATTCAAATGAAAGGTAATTGTAGTCTCTAGTTGATAGCATAGATTTTTAGTTTAGATATATAGTGGCTCCATATACTTTGATCTGTATGTTTTCTCTAACAATGTACGTTTAAGTCTTGAGGCATATTTCAATCATTCATTAACATTAACGATTATAATTTCTTTCCTTTTTAAAAATATGAAAGCAATATCATTTCACACATTTTTTAATTATATACTACAATTAGGCTTGTGGTGTTTATATTTTGGGCTACAGACACTTAAATATATTTACATCAATTTATGCTTAAATATTTTTATATTTTCTTTAGAATAATATTGTAGGATGTTTTCAAGTACGTGCTAGTTGTGGACTATAGTACACCTAGATTGGACCCTAGGATATTAGTGTGGAGTCTAGACACTAGCACCCCCAAAATATAGCTTATATAGAAAGATAGAAGGAAAGGGACCTACCTTGTGAGTTTAGAAGCCCTATGCTACACTATCCCTAAAGTGTTCAAGCCTAGATGGTTGATATGGTCATCTATAAGGCATATTTTGTCTTGTGCTCATATGGATCCTTCTATTCCTTTGAAATGTGAATAAGAAAAAAATGAATGGAATTTTTTTTTCTTATTTATTGTAAAAATATTTTAGAACCCTAATTTATCACATATCATTTGATACATCATAACTATCACTTGTAAAATCTAATTTTTTCATCATTAAATACATTAAAATTATGGTTTTATCCTTGTTCCCATCAAGTAATTTGGACTTGGCATTGTTTCATGAAATGAACCCGCCAAATTTTTTTTATCACCTCTTTTAACAATTTAATATGGAAAGATTGCCACCCTTTTTACACATCCATAGAAGCAAGAAAAAATAGTGGGGCATATAGATACCCTTTAATTTCATCACATTTACTAGTATTTTTAATTTAAAAGTCTTTAGATATGTGACATTATTTTGATTTTGGTAACAAATTAATTTTGAAAGATGTGGTTCCTAATGTTGTGATATCATTGGCTTCTATGTTGAGGAATTTGTCTCATGTTTAGCAATACTCTACATTTTATATAGTATTATTTTTAGAAGCCTTCTTTATGATTGTATTTTATTTACATGCTTTAGCTTACATATGAACATAGTGTCATATGACTACTTAAAATGGGTTAATATAGTGTCAAAGATTATACTTCCTAACACACAAGCCAAATTTCATGCTCTTTGGAACTTTATTTGGCATCCACTTACCTAATGTATTATGATCATTTTTAGGCTTAACCTAACCGTCAACTCAAGCCATGTGTTATGCTTATCCTCAAAATATTTTACCACTGAGCCTGATCTTGAAACATTTTTCAAATACTCAAGGCGCTTGAATGTGTCTAGTATGTTTGACCCATATACTTATAGATCCAGTTTTGAATAGGAAGATAGGCTTGGACCCAAGTTCCTAACTCCACTATCTTACCCATTTTGATTGGAGTTCTAGGACACAATATGTCTCTACCTTTCTTCATGATTGGTTCTATCTGTTATGACTATTGATCATTATATCTCAAATTTGTCAAAATTTAAAAATTTCATGAGCATATATAAATAGGAATTTGAGCATTCAAGAAATTAATATTATGATTTGAATTCTAAGGGAAAAATCTATCAAAATTAAGACCCACCTATACAAATCTAAAAGTTCTCTATATTCGCATTCAAGTTATATTTTTGTTAGCATTCTATAAATTTATGATTGAAGCTCTCTAAACGTTGAAGGATGACTTGAAATCATTGGTGGAGTATTATTTTGTACCTCTACAATAGTATTATAGTATGGTTCTTGATTTGTTTTTTTATTTTAATTTTTCATCTCCTAAATTAAATTACTTTGGTTTGTCACCCTTGATCATATAATTATTTCTTCATTTGATCATAACTACCGTGCTTAAGGCATCTATAAATTCACTCTAACATACTTGAATAGGGTTTCATGCTTTTTTATTTAGATTTGTCATAGTTTTCCACAATCTTAGGAACACAACACACTATATTCTATTATCAACTTTTCTATGCATTAGGTAGAAGTACCTAAGCAATTTATTGATTGAGATAAGGTCTTAATAGCCACAACCATATTTCCTATATTTTTGGTTGTGTAGGTTTTGATTAATAAGTTCATGATGGTCATAAGATAGGAATGGGATAAATAGACTAAGATAGTTTGTGCCATACAAAGTTCAGTGTAAAAGAACAAGTACTAGGAAAAAATGACCCCATACCTCCATGTTTCAAATAAAATTTGTACAAAGGTAGCCTAAATACCTCTTGAGATAATTCCTAGTTTAGGCTTCTACAACTTTTTGTTTTGGGACCTAAACACCCAATTCTACTTGTTGTTTATAATGTTTGATTACTCTTTGTACCATTTGATTATTTTTTTTTGTCAATTTTTTTTTGTTTGTTCTTGTTATAGTAACTTAATTAGCTTTCCTACTACACATGTAGACCTAATAAGACAACACATTTATCAACTTTATCTCTTTTCAACTAAGGAATATAACTCAAGAGTCTTGGTTCTCATTTTAAGATAGTAGAAAAGCATATACACTTTTTCCGCATTTGTGTTTCAATTTGTTGTGGAGATGATGTTGATCTATGTTATCTTACTAGTTCTAATAGGATTACTTTTCACAATCACAATAAAATTTACACCTATCATACACCGAAGTTGTACCTTTGATTTATCTTTAAAAGGTATTATACATAAAGGTTATAAGCCTTTCAAGAGGCCTCTCAAAGCCATTTTTTGTGCATCAAAGTTCTAGATGTGTGATTTTTGTTTGTTGTTATATAAATTTGAAATATCATTTTTCATTCTTCGTACATATTACTGAAATTGTTGAGGATGCTCTAAGTACTAGGGGTTTAGATTGATATAGAAGATAACAATATTTAAGGATGATTTAGATTGTTGGAAGAACGAAGAACTCCAAGTTAGACATTTTGAGTGGTGCCTGTATAAAGAGAAAGAGAAAAATGTATTTGAAAGGACAAGATATTATACATGTGTAAAATAGATGTTGGAAACCTCGATGGGAATTGAATAATTTATATTTAATCAGAGGATTTTTTGAAAATTGGTATGGATGTGATATTTAATTAACTAGATTAATCATGTTTTGACATGTGCAGGTGGTTTAATTAGTCAAGTAATTAAATTAGGTTACTTTTTAGAATTAAACTATATTAGGAAGATGATAGGGAAGGTTAATTGAACAATTATTTCTATTTGATTAATGCTTCAAATTAATAAAATTGGTTGTTATTAGGTATGAATGAATGTAGGTGTCTTTGTTAATCTATTAACTAATAATGATACATATAAAATTCTTGTATTGATTTGATAAGACACATTACAAAAACCTTGAAAGGGTTTTTACAATCTTCTCATTGAAAAAGTAGTTAAAAGAAACAATCAGATCAACAAATATGAATAGGAAGACCTACAAGACATTAAATGGAAATATAATTTTTATAGAGACACAAAAAGAATTTCACATTATATTTTATTCTTCGATAGTATAAGGACATACTACAAGGCATCAAACCTATAATATTATAGAAAGATGAAAACATATATTCATAATATTGATGGCATGTACATGATGTCAAAATAAAATTTAAAATTATTCTTCTTGATTAATTGGTTGATGAACATTGATATCCAACCTTATATAGGTGACAATAGTTTAAGAGTAACAATTTTTTGAAAGTGTATAAATCATGAACATCTGCCAATATCAAATTCATATGGATGTGTGCATGATACCATGCTCGTTACATCAACAATTATTTGTATTTGTACCATCATTTTTACCTCAAGGGTCCACATATGTTTGGTAGAAGATAATGGGTTTGGAAAAGTCCTTGTCCATGAGAGGTTAACAAGTCAATGAGTAAATACATATCAAAAATCAAGGAGATGTGAAGGAAAATATGGGTGCAAGTGCATGTGGAGTATAATCTTTTATTAAAAACAATGATGTGAGGTTATTTGAGCTCATTATTGAGAGGGTTTGGAAGGGTGAAAGGATGATTATTTTAAATTCAAAATCTATAGATAGGATTATTTTATTAGATAAGAAAAATAATGTGAAAGTTGAAAGGAGAACTTCTTTTTAAAAGTTGAATGTAATTCCTAAAAAAATGGAACACAATTTTTCCTATTAAATATAAGTTGATCAACATCAAAATCATGGTCAAGTGTTAGTTTATGGGTATAAATAATATACATAACATAGTGGAGCATCTTGTTTAGGAGATAAGAATACATGCTATAGTTAGAACAACATATACAAACATCAACACATATATAATTACATCAAAATATACTATCTTTTTAAAGTGACACTAGTAGCTCTGTCAGAACCATGATGTCCACCTCATTGGACCTTTAGATAATTTAAGAACTTTTCCATTCCAAACAAAGATGGCGAATGGGTGATCCATTTATAGTGTTCTAGGAAGAGGATCGACAACATGTGGACAAGTTGTAACCGGGGTAGCATGGACTGAGATCAAATTGCTCTGTCTCTCTTTCTCTCTATTCACTCTCAACTGTATGATGAATTGGTTCAGTGTCATTTCAAAATTTTCCTTCTCCTCAACTAATTTTGTGTAGGTGTACCCATAGGCTACTTATCTCTTGAGCATCTATGCAGCTCCTTCATTAATCAACTTGAAGAAAATTTTCTCCTCCAACTTAAGTATCACAGTCACCTACTTAGAAATGGTGTAATAAACGAGTCTCCATAGAGAATCAGTAAGGCACCTAACTCTACCACTGAAAATATCAAAATTTATTAATTTCCAAATATTCCATAAAATTTGAACAAATAATATACAACAAAAAAATTTACTTCTTTTGTTGAGACTCAAGAATTTTCTAGATAACACATGGAAAAAACTAAAGTTGTTGTTCAAGATTAGACCAAAAATCCCCCACACCTCTTTAGAAAAGACACAATAAAAAATATATGGATCAATAATTCACAATATTTATAAATCGTACAATTATTAGGTTCCCCATTAGGATTCTTAGCTGGAAACCTATGTAGGAGGAGATGCCACATGAAGCAATCAATTTTAGGTTCAATAGGTCTATGCCAAAGATGCATTAGATGTTTGGTCCAGGACGGGGGGTCCAAGATAAAATTTTAGGTAGCATTAAGATGGTAACAGATGTCATTGTTTTTAGTGAGATGTTTGTAAATATACTTGACTTTAGTAAAGGGAAATAGGGTGTCATCTAACCATTTGTGGTGAGAAATCCTAACAGCACACCCTCCACACTGTCTAGGCAAGTTCACAATATTGCAAGCTTCCCTCAACATTGTATAAGTCCTCTATTGAGATTGGAGTATATAAATTTTTTGTTCTAACTCTTTCCAACTGATAAGTTCACCATCATGGATGATATCTGCAATACATTTGATCCCTTTTTATTGGCCCAACTCTGAGCATAACAAACTTGTATAAGACATAGAGGTTTATCTCCATGATAAATATTTCACCACACATATTTTTCACCACAAATCTTATTGTATTCATAAAAGACACTGTTGTTAGAGATCATATGTTTATCGCTCCCAACTTTTCCATATTGCTTTGAGCACATTAGACCCTACAACTTTAAGTTCAAGTCTTCCTAATAGAAATTTATTGATACAAATTTCTTTTCAAGTACTTGATTTTGTGGGTGTATCCATGGCTATTTTATTTATAATAATAATATTCCAAGGCTCCTCTCCACGCGAGGCTTTGGCAATCCATTTGATCACTAGTGCAGACCAATGGATCCTTAATTCCTTCAACCCCAAACTCCCTAAATCCTTACTCATGGTACATGAATTCCATCTCATGACATGTAATTTTTATTACCCTTTCCATAAGACCACAAAATTTCTTTGATCCTCCTTTGCACATAGTTAATTTATCCCTAATTGAATAGCTAGGTGGAGGCATAATAAATTTGGTGTAGGAGGATAGTATCTTATGGAAAATTTGGATCTTCCATGCCACAGGTAGGTATTTATTGTTACAGTAATTCATCTTTATTTCCATCTTTCCTTTAACCCATTCCTACATTTCCTTCAAATTTGGATTAAAAAGAAAGGGATCCCTTGGTATCTTACTTGGTGGCTAGGTCCTCCCTTATATAGAGAGAATCTATTGCACCAGAATGGGGGGGTTTCATTCCATCCTAACATGATTGACTTTGGGAGTGGGACTTTACTTCCAGAAGCTGAACAAAATAAATCTATTTTGTTCATGAGGTTGGACACATTATCTTGAAGCATCTCTATTATAACATCCATTTCATCAATAAACTGGATATTGGATACATCATTCTAATTGGGAAGTAGAATACCTTTGACTTTAGGAGAGATTATGTCATCTCTCATGAGGTAAAATAATACATCAACAACTATAATAAATAATAAAGGTGCAAGGCGGGATCCTTGCCTAATGGATCTGGTGAGCTCAAATTGACAAGATCTGGTTTTATTTACCTCGATCAAGGCAGATGCATTGTTCAATAGAGTTAGGAACATTTGATAAAAGAAGACACGAAAACCCAAATTGTCAAGCATCATGATAATACAGTTCTATTCAATCATATCATGTACTTTTTCATAATCCAAGAGCATCATACAAACTTGTTGATTGTAATATTTAGTCTAATCTAAGGCCTCTCAGTACGTAAAAAGATTCTCCAATATGTATCTCCCCTTCACAAATTGAGTATGTGTTGGATTGATAACATGAGGCATGTTAGGATAAACTATCCTATACCCAGGAGCCAATCTACAGACATCTTCCAGAACAGAGAGACAAAACACAAGAATGTATTGAGATAATGAGGTTATTACAAAGGTACAAAGGCTCTGCTTATAAAGGCAAGAGTAGATAGGAAACATGGACAAGGTTGAGACAAGTGTCTCAACTTGGAGGAAGGAGAGTTCTGATAGAACTCAACAATATCCTCTAAGATAAGGTGGAGTCCAAGTTGGACTCAATAATATCCATCTACCCAATTAATGAATGTACCTAAGTAAACTTAAGTCAACAGTGAACTATTTACTCCAACACCCCCCCTTAAGTGCAACTTAGGGAGTACAACAATGTAGAAGAAAATTAAAAAAATTATGGGTCCCAGCAACAAGGCCATGTTAGGTACCCATGTACAACTACAATGAAATCTCTCGTAACTAGAGAAAAAGGAGAAAACCCTATGGGAGAAAAATCCTCTCCAAAAGAGAGAACATAAAAGTTTGAGAAGCCTTCAAAATGATGTCCTGAAAACATGAACATGAAAATCGTTGAAGCATGAAGAATCTGTACACAACTGTCGATGATTGATATGGTGCTTTATCTGATGATCTCCTCTGAAGAAGATGATGATCAGGAAGACAACAATCTGTATGAGTGCTCCAAATGGCACTCCTCAAACATTGATCAGATGACAATAATGGCAATAGCCTCTGTTAATCAAAGATACAGACGACACAAGAATCTGCATGAGTGACCTTCACTACACAACCAATGATGTTGTTTGAGTGATACCATTTTCACTTCTCAACCATGTTGAAAATGTAGGTGCAATAGTCTTAAAAGGAATCCAAGAGTGTTTCAACACACTTCAAGCGAAACCGAGGAAGCCTCCACAAAAAGGAATGCAAGAGTGTCTCAATGCACTTCAAGTAAAATCAAGGAAGCATTAGCACAAACAGTATGATACCCCCCCATTATGATGTCTTGGGTGAGGCTTGACAGATCTACTAAAATGATGTGTCAACATGTTATGCATAAGAGAGAAAATAGGTATCTGGAACTGAGAAAAGGGTGTGTGCAGTAAAACTACACACTCGCATGAGGCAAGAATATCAATGATTTTTCTATTGTCGTGGATGAAATCTCACTTTGACAAAGCTGTGATTGGAAAACAAAGGCTCTACACAAACCCCCATGGAACTTTATAATTCAGTGCGAGTACAATATTATGGCACATGATGTGTGCCAAAGTCCCCAAAATACATGGATGGACACTGGATCTAATGTGTCTACAAGTAGTTCTTAGAAAGGATGTTCAATTGATACAAACGACAAAAATTCAAGAAAAACTTGAAAAAAGTGCACCCATAAGTAGTGCATGAAATCACCTTTGCGACGATGCTTCATTTTCCAAAAGTGGACTCTGGATGTCCAAGTTATGGTCATGTGAAGAAAATCGTCTATTAGGGCTGAAAGGTGAAAAAAATGGCACACCCCTCTTATGTACTCGGGGGCATGGGTTTGGTCCATCATGGGACCATCAGCTCAACATGTCAGAAAAGAGTACCCCTCCCAGATGGAGAGGGCCCGAAAAGAGCTGATTGGGTGGTTGGTGTTGTATGCTGAATGTGGACCTCTGAATTCAACACAAAAACAACATAGTCCTTACACAATCGCTTAATTCACAAAGACAAACATGAATTGTTTGTTCTGCAAATATGATTGAGGCGACCTGTTGCCTCCTAATTAGATGTGGATGTTGAGTTTTACCCTCAGAATGAGAGCCAACAACCTGACCATTGCTAACATGGAGGATTTAAGAATGCAAGAAGAGGAGAATTGCCATTATTCTATGAGAAATCTACAACTAGTCTATGTAAAGAGATGCCATTAAACTAAGAAATTGAATTGCACTAATCTAAGAATGATTTGCAACTACTATATGAAGTAAAATGCAATTAAACTAGCAAAAAAACAAATACTCTTAGTCTAGAAATGAAAAGCTTGTAATCTATGAAAGGAATTTGCTCTTAGACTAGAATTGAATTGCTTGTAATCTATGAAAGCTTGAGAGCATCAAATTGAAATTTTAGATATGGAAATGAATCTTAAATGAAAGCATATATCTTTAATTCTAATTGAAATCTTAGCCTAATTATGCAAAATGAACTTAAAGCATGAAAATCAAATGTAAATTGCCTATAGTATTGATGCTCTCCAAAAAGTCCTCCCTAATGAAGAAAATAAGTCCAATTTATAGAAAACCATGGAAAGAGAGTGAAGAGTTTCTTGAAAAGAAACAATTGTCTCTTCATTCTCCATTTGAGACAAATAAGCAAAGATTATTTAAATAAAAGG